>LQRL01021473.1:0-15228 GCA_001703475.1 Hydroides elegans
AGCGTTTCAACTTTTTTTGAGTCGGCACGTATAGAAATGGTTCATCGTTGTATAGTATGATGGTATACACACCCGACATCCGGTTCGGCGCTCGATAAATCTCTCGAATATCGCGAAATTTCTCGACAGTCAAACCGTAACGCCGCGTCAACTTTTTTTAAATCGGAACTTATATATATGGTTCATCGTTGTATAGTATGATGGTATACACAACCGACATCCGGTTCGGCGCTCGATAGATGTCTGGAATACCGCGAAATTTCTAGAAAGCCAACCCGTAATGGCTCTTCAATTTTTTTGAGTCGGAACTTATATAGATGGTTCATCGTTGTATAGTATGATGGTATACACACCCGACATCCGGTTAGGCGCTCGATAAATGTCTCGAATATCGCGAAATTTCTCGAAAGCCAAACTGTAACGCCGCGTCAACGTTTTTGAGTCGGAACTTATAAAGATAGTTCATCGTTTTATAGTATGATGGTATACACACCCGACATCCGGTTCGGCCCTCGATAGATGTCTCGAATACCGCGAAATTTCTAGAAAGCCAACCCGTAATGGCGCTTCAACTTTATAAGTAGCGGGCCATTCGTGCTTCCAACGGACACATTTCTAGTTGAGAAATGAGAAATGAGAAAATCGATTTTGCAAATTTGCAGCTGTACCGAAACTACTAAACCTCACCAAGATTTCATATTTTTGAGGAACCTGGGCATAAATCAATTGGGTTAAATATATAACTCTATTAGTAACAAACACGTGTCTTTTAATCTTCAATCAGATCAGTTATCAGTACACACATAAGCATAAACAGACCTATAGAGTACCAGAACTAGACATGCGCTTCATAAATTGATCATATGTTTCACTCATAAACTTTGTTGGGGCTAATTTATTTAAGCGACGATTGATCTTGTATTCCTCATACTTCATGCTAAAAATAACTCATCGATAATATGTTTCGAGTACAAGGGTAAATCAGAACGTTTGTATCACAAGGCACATTACTTTTTGCCCAATCTGGAAGATTCTTTATTTGTATTTATCGGCTTTGGGCCATGTGTCAGTTGTGGAAAGTTTATGAGTGGAAACGTTTTGGGCGGAAACTTTTTGGGAGGAAACTTTTTTGGGCGGATGCCCACTAAAAATGTACTGTCGTATGTGTTTTTTTAATAATACATAGTGTTGTTAAGGGAATTATTTATAAACTGGTCGAATATGAAGATCACATAATTACAAGTCGCTGATATATTACTGCTCAAACAAAATACATACTTATAAAAGGTGATCAATTCATGAAGCTAACGTCTATGTATTTGAATGTAAAGAAATGGCCGCACCTTGTTCATACTCTTGATAGTTTATATCTTAGTTTCAATAGACTAGACTTTTGCATCGAATATTGAGACACAATACGATGGTGTCATTGTTGTATGTATATGTGGTAAGGTTAATTCCCATGGAAACTTTTACCATTTACCAGTTAACTAATAGTGCATGCTGTATCAGTACAATATGGAATAGTGTTATTGAGGTCGGGTAAATCAAGTATTCAAACAGCGTGTATAAACTATTCGGACATGATTTTATAATTTGCGAAACTTTAAATTGCCAGTTCACTTGCCAATCATACTTGCAAATCGCACTTGCAAATCTTACTTATAAGATTTAGTATCTTCATTTAATTTCAATATTTTATACAGTTTCTATGTTGGTATTAGATGCATTATTCTAGATTTTCTAAAATTTGGTAATTTAAATGGAGAGGGGAGGAAGGGGACATGAGGGTTGCTTACTATTCACTATATGTCACCGATATTGTCATGTTGCAACTAGTCAAAAAATAGTTCAACCTATTGGATTACGTTTTTAAGTTATGAAAACTAAATCACATGATATTCTAAATTATGTAGTATTCGATTTGTAATGTTCTGTTCGAATATTTGGAAGTCGCTCTCAAAATATGTGATGCACCTGATCTCAAACATGACACAACTCAAAAGTGACCTGCTAGTGTCCTAATAGATGATGCGAAAGTCTAAATGAACAATGTATCAAACACCTCTAATATTGGTAGAAGAATCAATATACAACCTTTTAGGTAGGCCTAGAGTGTATCGAAGCGGTCATTTTAACACGGCTGTATTCTATTTGTTCATAATCATGGTAGACTCTATAGGATTCAAAAAGCGAAAACAGATCAATTTCGCCCTTATATGACCTAGCACCAAAGAGCATTTGTGCCAGATTTATTAGAGAGTTCCTGTTATACGTTTGAACGTTTGAAAAGATAGTCAAAATGGTAAAGTATGGCAGGACCTACCCCAATACACATGATCCAAAGTGTGCAATTTATCTGGATCACCTGTTTCCTATAAGGGTTCTATCAAACATATGCAACTTAATTTTTGAAATTTGCATTGCTCAGGAAATGTCTTTGCAACGTTGAAAAAACCTATCGACACTTAATTTTTCAGGTGGTCTTTAGAAGGGACATCAAATGTAGCCTATATGGAGACATGTTCAAACTGTTCAAAGGTTCATACTTGTATTTTTAAATGAAACAAATATTTTCTGAATGAATATTTTCCAAGAAGACACCAATCAAACTATGACAATGATCAAAAGTTATAAAATAATGAAAACATGCAAGAAATATAACAATGATAAGATTTATTTATCCGCAACTTTTATCAAACATGTGACGAAGTCGACAAATAACGATTAATGTAAAACCATAGCGACGTAAAATACATGTACGTAATAAATTGATAGATGCTATTATCTGATAATCGGCCCTGTGCCGAAGGCCCGGTGCCTTTATACAACTCACATGCCCAATCCTAATACTGCTAAAATTTACTTCCGGTTGAGCGTGGGTAATTACCGCGTTGTGATTATGTAGTTTTTCGTTTTTAATTTCACGCTAATGTTTTTATCAAATATATACAACATGTGAAGATATTAAAAACATCATTTTATCTTTTTGATCATAATGCGCTGTTTAAGCCAATTTCTTAAGCCATACAGCATTCATTAAATAGTATGCGTAAATATAATTTTGATACAATTTTTAATCAAAATTGGCGTTAAAAGATAAGCCCCACTTCGAAATCCTAATAGCTTTCATGTGAGTATCTAACCTCTTTCAACGCATTAGTTATAGTCATAAAACCACCAACAACGAAGCAAAAACGGAGAAAAATGCATTAAAAGTGATTAAATCGTATTATAAAGAAATCGAATAGAATTTGCTTGGCAACAACAATTGATGTTATTTTACATTGCGCAAAATAATTGTTACGTCACATATGAAGCAAGTGACAATTGATGTCTTAAATAGCAGGTGGAAACCAAAGTGCTAAATAGTATGCGTAAATATAATTTTGATACAATTTTTAATCAAAATTGGCGTTAAAAGATAAGCCCCACTTCGAAATCCTAATAGCTTTCATGTGAGTATCTAACCTCTTTCAACGCATTAGTTATAGTCATAAAACCACCAACAACGAAGCAAAAACGGAGAAAAATGCATTAAAAGTGATTAAATCGTATTATAAAGAAATCGAATAGAATTTGCTTGGCAACAACAATTGATGTTATTTTACATTGCGCAAAATAATTGTTACGTCACATATGAAGCAAGTGACAATTGATGTCTTAAATAGCAGGTGGAAACCAAAGTGCTAAGACAATCAAGTAGAGGTACAAATGAAAATGAAGAGTTTAATGTTAAAATAAACTATATTTATAAGGTAAAACTATTATGCATAAAGGAAAATTAAATTATTTATTTAGCAGTATCTAGCATCATTTACAATTTATCATTGTATTTTATTTGTGTTAAGTTGCAAATCGCATAGTTATTGCTCATTATTCTTTGGTTTCGATTCCACAATTACATATGCAATAAGATATCAACCATGTACATTTTTTTCTACGTTTCAATAAAAGGGGCTTTTACAGTCAAATCTAATGAACGAAAGATGACAAAAGGGAGTATGAAATAGGGAATAGAATTCTACATATAATTGTGGTTTGAATGAAAACCATGCATAGTTTCATGTTTGGTTGAAAGTACATATTTGGCAGACTTTAAAAAATTGGTGCGCTATCAGTGCTAGATTCTATCATGAAATTGTGGAATAAACTATTTAAATAAGTTTAAATAAATACCGGGCCACGTTGCAGTAGTACATTTTAGTTGCATATGTCAATGTATTAAATGAATTTACGCTCAAATTAATACTTTTTAAAAATGTAGTCATGGGGTGCCTTTCATGCAATTGTCTTCTATTATTGTTAAAACAACTTAAATGTTACGTAATAACTATAAACGTCACACTTGAAAATGTAGTGGCTTAAAAGCAATTGCATCATGAATGGTTGGTTTATCGTTGTTTCCTTTGGGTGTAACCACATTGATCAAACTAACCTTCAAACCTAGCTCCAAACCACTTCAGGTCGTGGTTCCGATGACACAAAAATGTTGGTGGTTTGAAGCACCTTTAAACCATGCTTCAAACCACCTTCTAACCTACCTTCAAACTACCTTTCAAAACAAAGACGCATATGTACCATACTTATTTATACAGCTTTAAACTGGTTTGAAGTAAGTTTGAAGGTGATTTGAAGGCGGTTAAATGGAATGAAATGGTTCATTGTCGCCATGACCGTAAGTGGTTTGAAGCTTGGTTTAAAGGTAAATTTGAATTTGATTCAATGAATCAATGTGGCCACATCCTTTGCGAGACACCAAAAAGTGGTTGTTTTTAACAATGAATCAACCATTAAAAAATGGCTGTTTCATCCTATGTGTCTAAGCATTTGAAGGGCGAAGCTCCAACCTCCCGTCCCGTTTCATTTTCCTTCCAATCTCACTTTTCAGTCCTTCCATTTTCTCTGTTCTTTTTTTCCCTATTTTTCATAAATTCTTTCATTGATTATGTTCATAAAATCAATCAATTATGAATAAACATTTAATTATATACCAAGTTGTGACGCTATAATTCCATCATTATTCCAACATTAGCATCGAATTTTAACATTAAATAATTGATTAATTGAAACACAAGTTTACTATTCCTAGATATTGTTGCTACACATATATGTAAGATTTTTATGCGCCATATTTCCCAAAAAGCTACAATTTGTTTGATTATCAACCCTTAGTCAGGACTAATCATTACTTTGATTTAGCGAAAAAACTATATACTCATTAAAATTATCAAATATAAGATAGAGGAGTCAATCTATTCATGGCGTGGTTAATACAGTTAATTGAAAAATGAAAAAAAAAAAAATGTTGAACGGGGCTAAATTCGAGATATTTAATATTTATTTCTTGATATCCGACACCTTTGCTTTGCCTCGTTAAAGCATAAAAAACCAGATATGATAGGAGTCACATGCATAAAGAAGAATAAATTTATATATAAGATATTATATTTACCATCGTTATATCTAAGGTTAATGATTTGAGAATCCTACCAAAAAAATATTTTGAAATGCTTCTTTAAGTAATGTGTTTTATAGTTTGGTTTATCAAAATTAAATAAGTTTAGCCTCTGTTTATTTTCGAGGATTGAGTTTTGAATATTACAAAATAGGACATCAAATGACACTGCATTCAAAATGTTGCAAAAAGTGTTGCTCATACTCGGTCAGCTGTAAGTTCTCTGAATGCGAGCCCTAAGTACTTATTTGACGTTATGACGTAATTGTGTACGACCTACGTAATTCTTACGTCGCACGGCAACGTCAAAGAATATATGTCTGAGATGGTAAAGAAAATTTAAACAAATTGTTTTAGATGTTACTAAAAGGAATTTATATGTAATTAACATGAACGATGATAAATATAATTTCATTAATTGTGATAGTATATGTTCATGGTAAGTAAAAACGATTTATATATCTTAGTCTTAGGTAAAACCGTTTTAATCATTCAGTCCCTTTAAAAATTAGTTTTGGCCCTCAACTTATTGTAAGAAATTGGTTTATGTCAGAAAAAAAAACAACACACGAAACTTGATTTTTTTTTTTTAATTTAATGTTGGGTGTCGATAATAATTGACATATAGAGGTTAATGATTTATTTTTGATGAGAGCGAATTGGAGGGGGAGAGGCGCCACACGTTTCCTCCAAATCCTCGCCTGGATGTTCCAAGAGAAATTATTAATTATGCCCTAATGGGATTCTGCGTCGTATACAAACAGAAAGAGAAATTAATTCTTGGACTTCTTTTATTATTAATTTTGGTCAATCAATCTTTTAGGCACCCTGATCCGGACGGCCGACGGCCTGTACACGAGGGCGCTGCTCGACGACATCCTTTCCGGTTATGACAATCGTATCATTCCGCGAGTTGATGATGACACTCCTCTTCGGGTCAAAGTGGGAATCACACTTCGTCAAATCATCGAACTTGTAAGTTTACATCAGAACAAACTAATTAAACTATTTTTTTAAAAATATTTTTAACCTGGGGCCATATGCATAAAAAATAAGTTTAATTTTCTTTATGCATATGGCCCCAGGTATGTATTTTATATAGTCTATGTGAGCAGCAACTTATATAATTTATAAATTAAATATTGCTCATAAATTTATTTGTCACGTTTTTCTGTTTTATGAAATTGGATCAAAGTGCCATATTTTGCCCTCACGATGTCTAATATTATATTGCGTAATTGTGCTAAATATAAAGAAAATTTAGTAATTCCTGTGATGTTCAACTTAATTTATTTTCTTTTTATTTCTCAAAGAATGCTTAAATTTCGATCGTGCCTGGTCACACCCAAAATTATAAATATTAAAAAGAAATGTAATATTCTAGGTAATATTTTGGAAGCTCATGATTGTCTCCATTAATGGGTAGTTCTGGATGGAAAATAATTGACTGCGTTCAGATCTCTGAAAAACTATGCCCAAACTGTTCACAATTTACAAGAAGCATCTTAATGAAAGATATAACAATGGCCATAACTTGATAAGCGGGGTCAATAACGCGCCTTAATGTTTCCTGTGCCACAGGATGCCAAGCGACAAATCCTGACTACAAATGTGTGGATCAAACTGCAATGGGAGGACGCGCGCTTGGCGTGGCAGCCGGCGGCGCACAACGACACAGTCAAGGTGGCCGTGCCGCATATGCAGATCTGGAAGCCCGACATGGTGCTCTATGACAAGTAAATATTGTTTTAACGGCAATTAGATTTTAAAATGCTGTTGAGTCAGCATAAGTCATTAAATCTAAGGAAAGCATGAAACGTTATATAAATAAAATATGTTGGATATCAATATTTCATATAAATTGGCAAGGATATGGTGCACACCATTGTAGGATAATTATGAATTTATGATAACATTGAGACTAGATATCAAGCTCTTGAGTTTGTCCTGGTTTTATGCACATAAAAATCATCCTAAAAAATATGAAAACATCTAAAACATATCGAATGCAATACAGTTAAAATAAATCTAAAAGCGTTGTTAACTTTGAAAAATGAAATAAGAATTATTTTAATAAAGCATGGAGTTTGCTTTAACAATGCGTTGCCCACAGCACGGACATTGAGTACCGTGCCATGTTACAGGACGTGTCTGCCGCGGTTTTCCACAACGGTTCCGTGCGCCTCACCTACCCGGCGCTCTTCAAGACCTCCTGTCATCTCCATATCTACTACTTTCCCTTCGACGAACAGTTGTGCCACATGAGACTGGGATCATGGACGTATGACGTCGGTCAGATGGAAATGGAAGTCGTCGATTCGGCGTCGGACATAACGTTTTATAAATATAACAGTGAATGGGGCTTGGTCAATTACACGACAACCAGGCATGGCGATTTTTATCACGAGTGCTGTGAGGACGAATTTCATGATATGGAGGTCGACATCAAAATACGAAGGAGAGCGATCATGCATTTCTTTTATCTCTACTTTCCGAATATCCTCATCAATGTTATTGCCACGTTCCAGTTTATGTTGCCGTGTGATTCAACTGAAAAAGTGACGTTAGGTGAGTGTATCAGCATAATTTAAAGGTAGAAAAGTAATAACTTAAAACAGCCGATATTTTAAACCGGTAGATCTATATTTCTAAAAAAAAAACAACAACAACAAAACAGTAAAAATTGCAATTGTTTTATGTAATAGGGGCCTAAAATTCTGGTTCGAACCAGAAAAAAGTTAAATTTGATCTTTTATAATTGGATGATTGATGTTCAATAAAAGTTCTTATTATCAATCAAACAAATAAAGAATAAATACAAACAATGGCATCGTCATTAGGCAATATGATTATGTTTATATTGATAAATAATTGTTGGGTGAATAAATTAAATAACTTGTTATTTTTTTTATTTTATTAGCCGTATATCAAAATATTACCAAAAGTACAAATGAATGTTTCAGGTATCACCATCATTCTTGCTATGATTGTGTATCTGCTCCTTATGGCTGACATGCTGCCTCTAACTCAGACCGTTCCCATCATCGGTTTGTATTGTCTATGCTCCATTTATTTTGCGTTTCTTTAATATGTTGTTACAAGAGGCCGTCAAACATCATGTAAAGAGATTTTTGTTTCTTTTTTTATTGCCGAATAATGTGGTAAAAGTTTTGTAGACTTGTAAATATGGTAATCAGATAAGGATAGGCGCTTGTGCCATGCGTAGGTCCCTGCATGACAATACTTTATTAAGCAATATATGCTTGCAGTGAATTACATGGCCACAACCTTAGCTCTAGTAACGGTGTCCCTGGTGACGACCATCCTGGTGCTGGAGATCCACCACAACGGCCAGCACGACAACCACTCGCAGCTGCCGCAGTGGGCCCGGAAGTACTTGCTGCACGGCCTCGCCAAGATCCTCGGCATGGACCGATACATCACGTCGGACGAGGAGCATGAACAGCTGGTGAGAGTTGCTTGTGGGGTTTATGTGAATGGAGATATGGGGTTCCTGTATCTATTTCCTATATAAACACAGACCTGCATCAACTTTTGCTATAATTATGCATTTTATATCGAATTTTAAAGTTATTATTCTACCACGTCAGCTATCAAATACTACAGTCTACAATATGGCTTTTGATGTATTTCTCAATGAACAAACCTGAGCATTCAATGTCTATCGAAATTTCAAGCCCCGCTATAATGAGTGAAACTATCTTGTTTTCAG
The DNA here is from genome assembly GCA_001703475.1 of Hydroides elegans. Taxonomy (NCBI): domain Eukaryota; kingdom Metazoa; phylum Annelida; class Polychaeta; order Sabellida; family Serpulidae; genus Hydroides; species Hydroides elegans. The sequence continues at coordinate 9,192 of LQRL01021473.1, forward strand.
TTGCATCAAGTGGCCAGTCACGTGACATTGGCGGAAGAAGAGGAGGAGGACGAAGATCCATCGGGAGCGCCTTCTTCGCCAACCGTGGGACCGGCGTCTCCCAAAATGCCTCCCAGCATCAACCCGCCCGTCGTCCCACCCATCGTTCCCACTCCCCCTACTGTCGTGCCACCCATTGTTGCTCCCGAAGAGCCACCCAAAAAGTTTTCCTTCCACAACAAAATTAAACCGATGACACAGGACGCGCGAGCGTCTGTTGTATCGCAAAACTTTTTGGGTTTGGAATCCGCACCTAAAGATAGGGCGAAGAGCATGGTGATCAAGCGGTCGGATTTGCGCAAGAACAAGGATCTACTACTCCTCAAGATTCTAAAGCACTGCGAAGACTTCTCGGAAAGAGCTGTTGAACAGGTAAAAATAATAGAAACACAGTCGTAATTTTGTACTTCTATAAAGCTCTGTTTCATTTCAGACCAAAAATATATAGAATTCTACAAATTCTATTTGATATCATAAGGTTATTGGACGATTTAAATGGTCGAAAAAGTCTATCTTTATTAAAAATATTACTTCAATCCTGAATATTTTTCTTAAACTAAGCTATCATGAAAATCTTTATCATAGTCAAGTTAACATTTGATATAGCAGTATATCCAAATTCTGCCTCGTTAATCTTGATTTTTCCTCGAAATTACCGAGTATACCAACCCTAATGCTACACCGTGTCATTATGCACTCGTATATTGCAGGATAAAGAGAAAGAGTTGGCGTGCGAGTGGCAGCAACTGGCCATGGTTCTCGATCGGGCCTTCGTCTACGTCTACGCCATAATCACGGTCATTCTCTGGATCTACGTCTTCTCCAATCGACCCATTTATTCGGATCCTATCATCGCTTGAAGCTATCCTGCTCAAAATAGGCTTTGCTCAATTTCAAAGTTTCTGAATAAATCAGGTTTACGGCACTTTTCCTGAATGTCACAAGGGAGCGTTTTCAGAGTGTGATTTGGATATCCAATTACTTCTGACGGATCCTCTTATATGATTTTGTCGATGTGCTCATCCACATAGTACATAACTTTAAAGCCATACTTTTTCGGACCGTTAACATTCTCGATCATGGCAAAGAAATCATGGTGAGAGGCCGCTCGAATGAAAGTCTAGTCTTTTTTCAACGTAGTTAAGCATTAAGATTAAATGAAATATCTGATGAGTTAAGAAAGAAAGTCCAAATAAATATATATTAAGTATCAGTAATTCAAAATGAAACTATAATCGAGCCGTTTGTCAGCTTGGGATCATCACATTTTCTGAAGGGAAGAAAATACCAGACAAGTGATGTATGGCTTGCTTTCGACCTCTTGTATGTTAAGAAAAGAGGCCGTCCGCAAAGTATACATTGCTAATTCTGACTGTCTTCATTTCTTTTTGGAAAAAAAGATTGAGTTTGATGGATTATTGAATCATATTGAACACAACGGAAATTTCCGAAAATATCAACATAGTTTAGATATCGCCAACCATATGTTTCAATGTATTATTATTGACAGATCTTCTGTGAAGGTGAACTCAATGATAAGTTACGGATTAACTTGCACTTTCGATTTTATGAATATCTGCATGTGATTCGTGATTGTTAATAAAATCTACAGAAATCCTTATTTGTTGGCTTTGATTTTTTTAACAATAAAAGACAAAACAATGTACTTATATACGTCATGTATAAAATAAATAACAATTCACGTCATAATTCTGAACACTTAACAAATACACTTATTTTGAATAATGTAGTCTAGATCTAACCTTTAGATTTTCAAATAGCATTTTATCTAAGTCTAAATGTATGATTGAAAATATTTGAATTAAGTCTTTCTGATAATTGGATTATTCAATTTTTACTATAATAACGCAAAGAATAATTCAATGCACGCTTAGTCGCACCGAATTAACCTTAATTTGTGTTGAAATTGTCTTCCCTCACACCCTAACATTTACCCTTAGTTTGGTTATAAAACAAGTAGAAGATGACAATAATCACATAATATGTTACACTCGCACCTGTGCAATGTTTAATTTATTTTTCTTTTAGTTTTGCAAACTTTTGGACATTTAAATTTGAATTTATACATTATACGCAAATTTACCGATTTGGCAATCTACCAGGTATACAAAGGCATTGTAATTAATCGTTTTTAAACTTTCAACAATATATCAGTAGCCATATGAGCACTACAACAAACATAAATGTGTAATGAATGAAATATCAATATTGCGCATACATACAACTAAAGTGGCATTTATAAACAGGATTATAAATAACACTTATATCACTTGACCGTATTTTCTTTTCCCATAAATCATAAGTATGATAATTAAATATTAAAAGCGGCAGAAAATTGCTGTGGCGACCTTTTATAGCCGAGAAAACTATTAATTTAAGGTTTTAATAAACCAATATTTTCTTGAAATATAGAGAAAATTTCGGGGAGCGCAGAACACTGAATCACCCCGTACAACAATCAAGCACTCGTATGAACTGGCATTAAACTTAGGGCGGGGGTCAGTGCTTTGCCGAAAGCAGTTCTTTGGGCAGCGGTTTTGGCTTCATGAGTTTCTGGAGTCGCGCGGTGGGGTCACTGGACGGGGGCAGACTGGGAAGTCGGTTTTGTGGCTGTCCCGGTTCGCGAGGTAGATCCGACGATCTCGGCTGAAAAGGGAAAGGAGATTTGTTCGATCAGGACAAATTAATATCTCAATAACAATCAAACGATCAGATGAGATGAAACAACAAGCAGATTAAAATTCAATAGCTGTAATTGCATACGACTAACATTGTGGGTGACAACCGAAAAAAGAATATATACAAACATATGTTTTTTGCCAAACAAACAAAAAACGAAACTTGGGAAGTAAATCAAGAGAACTTTCAATATTTGAATAGCGAAATGTGAGAAAACTTTTAATAAGTCCATAACAAATAGCCCCCAACAAACCAAATAGACTAAAGTACTGCCTCATTGACTTAAGTTATTCCACAGAAAATCGACACAAACATCAAGTTTTTCCTCTTACAGTTGAGTTATTTGAAAACTTCAAAAACCCCTAAGAGACTTCGACCGCCAAATAAACGTCTCTTAGAATAAATTCAAATGGCATCGAACTATGCAGTTTTAATTTTAGACATAGATAAGGCTATTTGAATTTGTTAATTTTGGACACGTGAAGGTGTTATTTTCCCAGAGACAATGATTCTATTCCTAATCTAACAATCTATTACAACAAACATTTTCTTCTTCGTAGTTGACAATTGAGACACATCTACCGGTACATAATTTTTACCTTGGCATCCGGATGTTCGTACATATCCTCTCTGGTCATTTCACCAATACTCTTTGTCGGGCTATAATTAGCTCCGAATGTTCTTTCACGTGCTAACTCCATCGTCCTCTCGCGATGGAACGCAGAATCCAAACTCGACCGCTCACGGGCTATCCTCATAACGATGCCGTTTTCGAAAGACGGCGACGCTAATTTGGTACTTTTCGATGGACTAGACATTCGGCGATCACCGTTTACATTCACTGGTTTTTTATCGGAGAACATTCGATTAAAATTCGTTTCGCGATTACTGAGTTCGTTGCGGTAACGCTGTATTTCACGCCGAAGTCGTTCGAGTTCATCGCCATAATCCTGAAATTAACACACATTTATAATTATTACATATTTATCAATTATACAGCTGTTTTTTTGTATAAGTTTGTCTCGTTCCAAAAAAAATAATCTGACTGAACTAAGCACAAGGTAATTATATACTGGTAATAATATAGCAAACCCAACAGAAATGTTATTGCCGATTCAATTTTAGAGGCCAACTTATCGCAATTCCTACATGCAACCCTATCCACGATCCACCCCACCCTCAAATCTCTACGACATGGACTTGATTTTATACTAGCTATACATGTATAATATTTGGCCAGCCAACCAAGCGAATACTCACCAGTCCCCCTGAGCTACTGACAGCACTTTGAGCTGTGCTCGGTGGTTTTTCTTGTGATTTCTTACTTAATTCACGCTTGACAAGTTTGATTTCAGTTTCTAACGACTTGTTTCTCGCCAATAATTGTTCTTTAATCTTTTCGTTATTTTTCATTGTATCCTTATAATGTTCAAGGTCTTTTCGCATTGTCTCATGGGCCTTCTCGAAACCTGACATAGCACTCAATTTCTGTTGCTTCTCATTCAGATTGTTTTCTAAATTTTTGACTAGCGATTTTAACCGATCCACTTCTTTCGATTTATCATTTAAATCCCGCGTTAATCGCACACTATCGTCATTCTGGCCAGTCCGTAAGCGCTGTATATCCTGCTGCGCTTTGATCAACAAATCGCGCGAGTTTTGCGACTCGCGTTTTTCCTCGCGAATTGCCTTCTCCAACTCAGCCACCTTTTGCTGCCAGACGCCGTCGCGTTCGCTCGCCGCTCGCTGCACTTCCGCTTTGAGTCGCTCTTCGCCCGCGCGTTTCTCGAGCTGCGCGTCTTTGGCGCGTCCCTCGGCCTTCTCGACCTTGGAACGGGCGTCCTTGAGGATAAGTTCGATCTCGTGCTCGTAGGCTTCTTTTAGGGCTTCGAGTTCAACTTCCTTCTCGTGGTTGCGCGTGAAGAGCATGTGCACCACCTGCGTCAACTCGGCCACCTTGGGGATAAATTAGAAAGGGGTTATCACGGCAATAAAAGATGTCGCATTTTAGGCTGAGTTGATGTGCATTATATTAGTGGGGTTTATAGCTAAATAGGGTTTCGTGACTTAAGTAGCAATGGAGCGCATTGATATTTGCGTAAGTATGCATGTACTTTGACGTAAAACATAAAATGCATAAGAGATAAAGAGCGAATAACTCTATCCAGATTATAATATGTACATACATGTACATTTATATGCATTTACAGGTTTTATGTGTAGACAATATTTGTTTTTCCGGATTTTCAATTTTGTAATAGATAGATCAATCGCATTGAGGATTTGTGGAAGCTGTAGGCTTAAAATCATCATTTTCGGATAAATTTCAATTTAGTCCTTCTTAATTTTATAGACTGAGGAATTAATCGACTTGAAATAATGTTCTTACCTTCTTTGACATGCGGAAGTCGAACGACTTCTTTCCAGACGCCATCTTTAACAGAGGCTTGAAAATCCGACGCGTACAAAATAATTTAAAATCTTGAGCTGACTTCTTGTTATTTCAGTCAACGAGTCTATCTATACGGACCTAACTTCTCCATGATCTGTGAAAAAAGAATAAAACCTTGTTTGGATACACTTTTAGTGGCTCATTTGATCGACTCTGCAAACCAACTCAATGCCAAGAGTTCATATTACAAATTGATCAATCAAGTTATATATAGCTTGCTATAAATGGGAAATCTATTCTATTTACTGGGCTTTTGAATAAAATTCACCTTGTAAACACATGTAAACACAAACATACATTTGCAACGATTAAATATTTTCCTTCAACACTATATGAATTTCTGGATAACATTCCATTAACACCATTATCTTGGAGCAGTTAAGAAAATATATGTCGGACGATACAAACAGACACTACCACTTGGTCTATATAGTATCCATACGTCTTACATTTTGATCACATGTATTTCCAATAATATATTGTTGTTTGATATTTCCAATCTTTTGTCAGTTTTAGACGTTATCCAGAGGAGTGTAGTAGCGGTATAAAATATATAAACCCGATACATAGACACCAGACTCAGGCATGAAAGCATGAATCAAAGGGTCTGGATCCATTAGCAGACATCGTATCCTAGTTGAATCAATCAATCAATTGTCGCTTGGTAGTGCGCTCTGGCAAAGCATGTCTTTTCAGCCCGGCTTAGGTGCTTACGCAAATAGGACTATTGTGCCCAATCTCCATTTTTTATTCTTAATCAGAACTTGTTGTCAACAAAAGCCATGCTTTACTTTGATATATGCAAATAGTACAAGAAAATATCTTTTCAATGGGTATACTCATGAG
>LQRL01021473.1:15238-29405 GCA_001703475.1 Hydroides elegans
TATTCAGCCTCAATCAATGTCGCATAATCCAAGTATTAGTTCTGATCATAGCAAAGGCAAAGTCGTTATCATACTTGGCTTTCCAAAAGGCTTTGACAACTTAATTCCACACTTAAGTTAACTTAATGTTACTCCAGGCAAATGATATCCTAAAAGTCATAAATACTAATCAAACACCAATGACGATCATTGAAACAAATAACATGATTATATACTACGTGTTTAAAAAAAACTGTTTGGAATACAAACTGTTGAAATCCTTTTATTTTAGATATGACTGACGATATTATTCTCTTAAGTATGAAATTGCTTGAAGTCAAGGTTGGACTTAATTGCGTTATAAAAATTTCCGATCCTATATAGAGTATTAGTTTTATTTAGAAGGCAAATGTCATTATAAATGTATAATCATTTTATGAGAGGGATTAATTCACACCATGTGTTATCTTAACAACATATAACACTCTTTGGTAATGTTAGGGTAGCACTTAAGATGACAATCATTTAATGCCCTTTTAAGTACTTCTATAAAATACAACTGTTATGTGCTGTCCATCATAGCAATGATGAGGTATGCGACATTCGTGACATACATATGGAAACAAATAATGTTTACTGTAATGAAATTATACCTTTCATTATAGAACATATCAGGCTGTTTCAGGCATAGCGTTCCAAATACTCATACTAAACAGAACAAGTCAGTCAGTGAAACTGACTCAATCTCCAGCAATTGAAACTGACTCAATCTCCAGCAATTGAAACAGGCTTTGGCAGGCCGACGTATCGGCTGCAGTTTTGATGGCTACTAAAAGATTTAAAGAATATTGTTAATATTTACTAGTTGCCGGTTATTACAGTTGAAAGTGAAATATCTAATAGTGATTATGTGTATGTGCACAGTCCTTCATCGAGTGCTCTACGTCAGGCAAGCAGTTTTGTTCAGGGATCGTCATGGATATGATTATGAATGAATACATGATGCAGGTCGTGGGTCGGCTACTTGTGTTTGACGGTTACATGTGTGTCATTTTACACATATATTTGGATATAGCATTTTATCGAATAGAGCTAGTCCTTTTAATTATCTTTCATTTTCACGATTCCCATTCTGATTTTTGTGTATTGTCCTATTGTCCCCGTCATGTTCATGATTTCATTCACATATCTCAAAGGAGCCACATTTTGACATAATATACAGTAGAACCTCGTTAACTCGAGGTCCGCGGGACTTCAGATTTTCCTCGAGTTAACAGTGAATTCGAGTTAACCGTGTTTTCTATGTTTATTCTTATGGTATGTAATATATAACATGAGGTATTTATATGTGCATGTATGTAAGGTATTTGGTGCTGTATGGTGTTATTTGAGTTTTCTTGGTACGATAATTACTTTTCTTATTTGTATAAGCTGTTCTAGTAGAAAACGAATCAAACGATAATTGCTCATTGCTCCGGAACGTTTTTGCGAGTTGAGCTCTACACCACGCTCAATCGTTACTCAATCAACGGATTGAGCGTGGTGTAGCGCTCGACTCGCAAAAACGTTCCGGAGCAATGAGCTCAGAGTTTCCGGAGGTGGTGGGGTTGGTCCCACATTGTTCTCAAAATAAATCATTTATTGTCTCATTTATCCCATGATTGAGTAACGGTTGAAAAATGTGTAAATGTTACGCATCGTCGCTGAGTAATCATTGGTTAAGCGATTACTTATGATGTTCTTAATAAACCGTTTACTTTAAATAGTCCATTGTCCTATGGATCAGAATGATGTGAATAGACTACTGTGTTATGGTTTCAATAGTTGTAAGACATGTAAGTTAACAGTGCCACTTGCTGCCCTTTAATGTCTTAGAGACGCAGGGACACTATGAAAACATTACTGAACGTTTCCCTTTCATACAATTTTCAAATATTCAGGAGACGAAAATTACCTCGAGGTAAAAAAACCTCGAGTTAACCGTGGTTTTAAAAGACCTATATAAGAGAAAAAAGACGGGACTTTGAAATCAGCTCGAGCTAACCAAGAATTCGAGTTATCCGTGCTCGAGTTAACGAGGCTCTACTGTAGTTAATTGGAGTCCATTTTAGGTCACACTTAATCTACATAAGGCGACTAACTTTTGAGCCGCGACTAACATTAGTTTTTTTGTTTATTTTCGTCATTTTAAATAATTATTTGAATTTAAACATTGAACTTTCAAAACGCTTGAAATTTGGCTTGCGGCTTTTGCGCTCTCTCTTCGGTGTGGGTAAGTGTGACGTCCAAAAGTTAAACTTTTACGAAACTAAAAATCGCCACATGATTACTTCTGTCCAAAATCAATTTTCAAACGAATACTTTGGTGGTAATGCGCACATTGATACATGTACATCTTTTCGACGCGATTCTGAATTATGTAAATATATCGTGTGACCAATTCGTTGCGTTGGGCAACTAACTTTCAAACTTCTAGTGCGTTTTTTCACGTACATAATCGAAATCCTAGATTAGCGCTCTAGAACATTCAAATAAAAAATTCTAACCTCTTCAAGCTCAGATATAAAAATCAATATTTCACCAAATTTGTCACTTCCGGTTAACCAAATCTAGTTTAAACTATCAAAAGGCACATCTACAAACCAAAATCGTCAATTAACCTAATATCTAAACCAAGCTTCAATTAACCAAGCTTAACCAAGTGTCTTAGTCTCTAAGACGGAAAGACGGCCATCCAGATTACATATTACCCCTATTGTTTGGTTGGGGCTTTTGAAGTGAGCATGTTGTCATCGTTGAAATAATATTGACCAAGCATGAAGGAATATTATTTGTAAGACTGGGATTTGTATAATTTTTTAATTTATATAAATTCTGCTAAACGTTTATATACACAGCCTTGTGTCATCAGCAATGGGTAAGATAGAATTGCAAAGAGTATAGAGCAGAGAGCACACCAACATGAGGCATGCCACTTGTGATTTTTCCCAACTTGAGAAACGGTTGTTCAGGTTTGTTTACTTTTGTTTTTATTTGGCTAGGAGTTCTGAAATTCTTTAAATCATGGTTGACAGGGGCATGGAAAGAAAATCCATGTGTGAACCATGCACCTCATCCTCCCGCCCCAGTTCATTGTTGATTAAAGTTCCCCAAAAGCAAATAAGAAATACTGTCATCTTAAGTCGAGTCGATAAACATATCTATCGAGCAAATTATGACAAGAAACAAGGAAACATTCTTGAAAACCCCAGACCAACCATCCCCCCTCATGGGCTTGGCTCATTTTCACTCTTGTCTTTGACTTAATTGTTTAACCCTTTCTATTTAGCCAAAAACCCCTGCAAAAATTAGCCACAGGAAATTGGCCAAATTCTATCGAGAAGAAATCAAAAGACGCATTTACGATATCAAGAAATTTTAGTTGAGCCTATGAATAACCAGGTTTCTGCGTCGTACGATCTTCCATTCAAAAGTTCTACCAATCGACTTCACAAGTACAAAAAAGTGATGACAGATAGACGGAAGAGTGGACAGGCACCCCAAGTCTACAGGCCCACAACGTTAGGGTTGGGGCTTAAAACGGCCTTAAAATTAAGTGACATCCCTACATAGCTCTCGATTGCCACTTACGTATGTCTGTGACTAGCTCTTAATAGTCCTTTATGTGTGTGACCGTCATGTGGAGAGCAACCCACATGAGCTATTTAGCCTACCTAGATATCTAGCCTTACCTAGTCTACAACTAGCTTTAAATATCCCATGTGGGTTGCTCTCCACCTGGTCGCAGACATACGTAAAGGGATATTTATAATTTATAGCTAGCCTGCAACCGACAGGGAAAGTACGGTTACCCACCTGGGCTCGTAACACGTAGCCATACAACCCTACCCCATGCGACCGGAGACTTGTAATGACCAATTATAATATGTAGCCAAACAAAAAAAGTATTTGACTTAACAAGGTAAAAGACGCGATCGTTGGGATTGTAAACTTAATGGGCGATAATAAATGATTAGTTAGAAAACTAACTATTTATAAGGTAACACAACTTGCGATAACGGCGAAACGAAAAACAAATATATAACCATTTAACTGATTTGACTTTCATATTGCAAAATGCTTTGTTAAGAATATCTCATGGGCGAAAACCCTGGATTTTACTTTTATGTGGGATTCGACGACTGCTTCAAGCTATTCTAATGATGAATATTCTCTTCTTCTTCTGTTGGATGTTCCTTCTTTCGAATTTATCCTAGTATATTTCACCAAACGTCTCTATCTCTAGCTATTCTTTGGGTCTTTTCTATGGTGTTAATACATTTCAATTTAAGTTATTTCTTGAGAGTTGCTAGGTATGTGTTCTTGGATTTTCCTCTCGGTTTCTTAACTGGTTTCTAACGCTTCTTTTAGAGCTTTTTGGGCTGGTGAATCTTCAGACAATCTACACACATGTCCGAAAAGTGATAACCTTCGTTTAGCGATTGTGGTTGACCAGGGTTTGGTTCCTTTTATTTCATACAGTTTTTGATTTGATGGCCAGTTATTCTTGTCTTCTCTGTATCTGAAACCGAAGATCCTTCGTAGTAGCTGTCTTTAGAAGACGTCTATTTCGTTTTCTTGTTTTTGCGTAAGACCCCAGATCTCCATGTTGTACAGGAATATGCTTTCTACGAGTGCTCTGAAGACTTGTATTTCACTCTTTTGATGTTTTCTGGTTTTGAAGGATAGGTCTGAGGTCACAGATGGCTTTGTTTGCAAGGGTTTTTTCTGTATTTAATGCCTTCTTCTGTTCCTAGCTTGCTTCCTACCAGTTTACATTCCTTCCATTCCTGTTCTGAGTTCCTGGATATTTTGTATTTCTCTGTTTTTTGACTCGTTTACGAGGAGGTTTCTTTGTTTGAGAACTTCTGGCACTACTTTTTCTATGCGTTGTAGGTTTTTTTCTTCCGTGGATCCCCAGCTTATGTCATCTGCATATTGTTGATCTAAGCAGAAGTTGTCGTTTGATGGTGTTTTCGCGTAGTTATGCTCAGAGATGACTTGAAGGGTATTGTTTTCTATGCTTTTGCGTCTTTTTTTTCAGCGATTTTAAGTTAGACTGCTGAATAAATTATAAAGAATAACGCGCTAGCGGCATCTCGCTGTGGAGATCCTTTTCTGGATTCAAAGAGCTTTCCTATTTTGTCTATAGTGTGACTGCTAGCTGTACGTCATTTAGTAGGAGATGGATTAGATTTAGTTCATCTATTGTCAGTATTTCTTTGAGATCTTCAAACAGTGTTCCTCTTTGCATCGTATCAAATGCTTTTGACATATTCAACATAAGAATACTGAGTTCGTAGTCACTGCTTGTAATTGCCTTCTCTGCTAGTAGTTTAAAGGCGAAAACGGCTTAGATTTAGAATTCCCCACACAATAGAAAAAAGTTCACTCACAGGAGGTGATGCGGTTTCTGATGTTTCATGAGGTGTAGACAGGTGGACAGGTAGACAGGTAGACAGGAAGACAGCTAGAAATGGCAATGTAAATTGAATGGAAAGATGGAATGGGCTCATCAACATAGTTTAATTGTGAAATACGTGCTAGCATACGTAAACTACTGTAGTGTTTTTAATCAGTATTTATACATAAAGGAGTTGATCGGTGTGATTTCTATAGTTTGAATGCAGATGTAAGAGCTTGATTAATAGTGGCATTGGTAAAATGCCATAAACTATGCTTTCAATGTGCTGACGTGTCTACCTGTCTACCTGTCTACCTGTCCACATGTCTACCTGCCGACCATGTACATGTTGAAATTTGAATTTACAAAACTTTCAATGTGCCGACCTGTCCACCTGTCTACCTTTCTACCTGTCCACCATGTACATGTAAAAGTCAAAATATGTATTTACATATTCTCAATGTGCCGACCTGTCTACCTGTCCACCTGTCTACCTTTCCACCTTGTACATGTTAAAATAAAAATATGCATTTACAATACTTTTCATGTGCCTATCTATCTACATGTCGACCAAATACAATTTTTTCTTTTTAACTATCTATAAAAAATAGTTCGTCTAAGTTTCGATATTCTTGCGAGTAAGTGTGTGGGGAATTCTTAAGTCGTTCCGCGAAAACGAGTTCAGTGGTACTTCTTCCGGCACTATATGCTGCTTGTGTGTTCGGTATTATATCTTTCCTTATTTTCGCAATTATTCTTGTCATTGTACATATTGCTGGTACCTTCTTGAGTGTTGATAGTAGTATCACTGGTCTGAGATTTTCTGGTGGTCCCTTTTTCTTTCCTGGTTTTTGAAGTGGTACGAGTAGCCCTATCTTCAGTTTTTTGGGAATTCTCTAGTTTCTATGACATTATTCAGTAGTCCTGCCATTTCTTCATATAGGAGATCTGGTGCATATTTGAGGTGTTCTGCTCTTAGTAAATCACAACCAGCACTTTTATTGTTTTTCAATGATTTTATTGCCTTCTTTACTTCCTCTACAGTAAATGGGTTCTGCAGTGTCGTTTTTTGGTATTCTGGTAGTGGAATCGCATTTTCATTTTCTTTAACGGATGTGAAGTGTTCTGTGATTATTTTGATTTAATTTTCGGTGTTTCCTATATTATTTCCTCGTTTTTCTTGCACGTATATGTTAGTGTCACTCAATCGCTTAATTTCACGCACTGCTTTAAACATACGGCGACTGTCATCTTTACTGTTGTTTATTTCACTGATTTTGTCTGTTAGCTTGTCCTCTTCTTCTTTTTGTTGGATGGTTTTGATTGATTTTAGCGTTTTATTTCTTAACTTCTTCAATTTATTTTCGCTTTTCCGGATCTTTTTCACTGTTTATTTTCAGTCTTAGGCTTTTTTGATGCTGGGATAGAGTATCAATATGCTAATTACGCGGATTTCCTTTCTTTGTAAGGCGTGGTTTAAGTTTTTTCTGAGCTACTTATGCACACTTCACATATTTTGCTCAATGTATTTTGATTTGATGTACATTTAATACTTTGGAGTTTACTTTCAACTATAGCTTTATATTTATCCGCGATCTCTTGATTTTTAGATGGCTCACAGTTACATTTTTATTTTTTGCTGTTTTGATGTATATGTTTCTATAATTTAGATTAAATGAGGCTTTCACGAGGCTTTCATGATGAATATTAGGTATTGCCAAATTGGTATTTTAAGAAAAAGGAAAGTTCAATACCTTGAGCTAAATTTACAAATTGCGCAAAAAAAAAGAGAAAAAAAATCAGTGAAGTTAAATATGTGCTCTTCGGGCTAACTTTGATGGATAACTAGTATTTTTTAAAGTTGCCTTTTGCGGTCACTCTATATTAAAAGAAGAAAAACAATACTTTCTTAGAATTCATACACGTTTCACAAGGATTCTAAATATTTAAATAAAATATTATATAAAAATTAAATTAAATAGCAACTCACACGGGGTATTTTTACACATGATCTGATAATGTCTCATATATAAATGAGGAGTTCCAAAGATTTGAAATGTTTAAAAAGTTCAGAATGTTCTAAATTGTCAAAGTTGAAATTAAGGACAAATAAGAAAAAGAAAGTGCAAGCCTGATATCATCCATAAATAACATTTAAATTATTTTAATATGATACTGTTCAAGCTAAATAAGATTATACAATGATAAAAGTGTAGTTTTCTCATTTTTTATGTTGACAAGTTTATCAACAGGCTTTCAACAACTGTCTTGAATAAAGTGGTAAATACTAAACAAATCTGAGATATTTTTCAAAATGTTCTAAGGTTCAAAGTTGAATTAATTGTTGCGAGTAAAATTTATTTATGAGCAAGCAAATATATACAAACATCAAAAGTAGCAATTCTATAGACTTTCTACTTCTAAGGGTGCGTTCTAATTTATCAAATCTAGCTTCAAAACACTTTAGGTTGTCACTTCGACAATAACAATATAATGGTTGGTTTGATGGCCCTTCAAACTTAGCTTGAAACCTTCTTTAGACCTACCTTCAAATCAAATGTACATATATTAAATCCTGTTGACGCTTGGTTGTCATCTGGTTAGAGGCAGGTTTGAAAAAAGTTTAAAAGTGACATAATATAATAAAATTGTGTATTGTCGCCATGGCCTTAAGTGGTTTGAAGCTAGGTTTGAAGGTTGGTTTTATTAATTTGAACCCATAGAAGTATTAGAATTCAATCCTAGAGTAGAGTGACATACGGGGTGACATAATTGTTAAAACGGCCGTCACCCAGGCCCTTTTAATGCTGATTTCAAGCAAGTCCCACCCTTATTTTAAAACGTGCACAAAAAACTACATACCTCAAACCATCAAGTAATATGCGTTTTAACTGGAAATAAAGTTTCTAATCCAAAACAAAGGAATAACAACTTTTCCCTAATATTTTTAATGTTATACATGCAATCTTTATCAATTTTATACCTTAATTACTGCTTGGTTGCAGCTTCATCTGTGGATCTTCAGGTCCCTCCGAGGCCTCAATGCGCATTTCGACGATATGGGACTATGCACTCTTCCTGGGTCGATCACTCCGCGCCTCCACAGATAGACACGCTTACTCTATTCCGTTCAACCTCTCCTCACTTCTTCTCTCAGTTCCATATGGAGGTTTCCAATGATGTTTTCCCCGGCCAGTTTTCTGGTTCCACCAGCCAACTTCTTCCTTGAAAAACCCACACGACTAGAAGTTGTCGCATGGCACAGCCTCCACTATTGTTAATTTGGCCTTCATTTATTCATGTCTATATCTAGGAACGCATTCATATTTCCTGCGTTTCATGACCTCGAGTTTTTCGGTTTCCATACTCTTTCGGTTATGACACTCTTTCCTAGCCTTTAGGCTTCACATGCATTTCTTGCTTGGATGATGTCTTTTGCCACACTAGCTTTCCCATGACTCATCGCCTTCATGAATTTGTATGCATGCTCGCTTGATACAAAGGTTCGCTCTAACACGCGAACGGCGCACGGATAGAAGTTTCTAAGCCCGTCGTGTCTTCCACTGAACGTAGTTATATTATCCAAGGGGGTATCACGCTTCCTTCCAGGCTTTCCTTCCATTCTTTCGACGAGTCTCATTCTGTCATGATTTGTTGTGGGGGCCAGACTGTGCCTCAGTTCAACCACCCGTATGATTAGTTTACGGCGCCAGACTGCGAGGGTGGTTTTCACCTCTGTTCCGACAATCCGTCTAATTCGTTGTAGGTACCAGACTGCGGGGGTGGTCTTCACCTCCATTCCGGCCATTCGCCTGATTCGTGGTGGGCACCAGACTGTGGAGGGTGGTCTTCACCTCCGTTTCGTCCACCCGCCTGGCTTGTTGTGGGCGCCAGACTGTGGGGTTGGTCTTCACCTCCGTTCTAGGCGCCCACATTGAGGTTTGCTGTTGGTTCTGACCCGGGCGGACTTTCGCCGGTTGAACATTTGCTCCGTCGTCGCCAGATCCACACAGACGCGGTCTCTGCATTGTCCCCGGCATCCTTCAGTAAACACCGTCAATCTTTGCCTACTATTCCGAGCATTTTCAATGCTCTCCACGATGAGTTTCCCGGATATCCGCGGCATAATATTTCTATAGGGAAAAACCATGTTTTCCAATCCTTTGATCTGCATTGTTCAACTAGATCGTTATACTTGAGCATTTTCCTCTCATAGGCTTTTTTCCATCCGCTCTTCCCACAGTACGGTTAACTCTATCATGATGCATATTCGGCTGCTCCTTGTGAATATGACAATATCGAGACGGTAATTAGTCGTTGCAATTTCTTCGTGGAAGCTGTTTCCTTAGGTTTGCCTGCAGTGCCCAATCGCTGGCCATTCCCATTAATCCACTAGTGCATTTGTTGTTTGCTCTTTGTTTTGGTTGAGTCTCCGGTATGGTTGTCATTACAAAGTTAATGAACCCTGGCTTTTGCTTTTTTGTTGTTGCACTCTTGCAGGCCTTATCTCGACCACTTTCGATTGCCTCTAGTACATGGTCATAGCGCCATCTGTATCGACCATCTGCTATCGACCATCTTTTAATCAATTATTAAGCGTGTTTACTTTAACGTATGTCTATTTATAAGTTCCATTGTTCGTATGTTTTGGTTTGCTTACGTCACAGTATTTCTACGCAAAACGTTGCGTCACAGTTGGGCTCGTATTTATGACGCTTCCGTTTTTATATAAATCTTTGTTTAATGTGCAATAATAGTGTTTATATGAATTTTGACATGATGAAAGGTAGTATCATTGGTGGTTGGTGAATAATTTATTTTCTACAACGAATTTATTTGAATTTCAAATAATAAAAAAAAACGGACACAAAAAAATAGAAAAATTAATTGGATATATTCCATTTATTAGTTGTAATCGGTTTATTTATACTGGCAAGTCCAAACCAAATTACTTGAACAATTTTTTTGGCGTTTATTTTAATCGATTTGACATTCAGATCCAATTATCTAGGAATAAAAACATCACTACAATTCGTGACGAGTGAAATCTGTCAATTTTCCACGGCAAAGCAAAAACTAGTTTTTTTGCTTCCCCTCGGAGAATTGACAGATTTTATTCGCCACTCATGAGATATTATCGTTAAATTTTGAACATTTGAATATTTTGAACGCCATATCAATCACACGCTCAAAGTAACGTTACCATTGGGCAGACCATTATTGGTACATGTACCTGAATTTATATTTACAATTTGAACATTTTCAAACATTTCAGATCCTTGTACATGAATGATTATTAACTGTGGAATTTGTTGGCTGATGGTACAGGCTAAGGAACTCCGTAACCTACATCAGGTGTCAGTCTTTTTGTTAATTTCAAGGAAAAAAATGGCCGTTAATTATAAATAAATATCATTTTATTACCTAAGAGTAATTTCTACTTCATATATAGCCTACATTTCTGTTCATATTTTTGCTAGTTAACAAGCTTTGGTATGATTTTTTTGGACAAAAATATGAGTTTATAAGGATATCCAGAAAAGGCAGTAAACATACAATTCTAGCATTTCGTTAAACTATTTTCTCTATTTAATATTGATATTTGGTCATTGTGGTCTGAGAAGATGTCAAAGTATTGGTGAAAAATCCTTTTTAATTTAGTTGAATCTAATCGAAACATTGCAAAACCTCGGTAATAAACAGCAAACCACCCTTTCATTAAAGCGTTTGACATTTATTAAATAATGAATGGATCCGGAAATTCCGTGGATTCGCCATCAGACAAGATGTTTATTTCAAAGTAAATCTAATTTTGGAACCACGCGGGTTCGACTCGACAACAAATACATTGACGGTCTATAAAAATAAAAATGAAAATAACGGCTTGCTATTATTGAATCGTATATTAATAAGTAAATAGTAGGGTATGTGTATGGTCTTCACACAGGTATGACTTGCATTGAGCATTTCAAAGATACCAATCAACACCTAAGATTACAAGAAAACATCTACTGAAAGCAAAATCATTAAACATATAATTTAGTCATAAAATAATATAATAGCTGTTCAATTCGTGACCACAGAATTAATGTAAAAACATTGGGAAATCCCCATACAATATCAATAAAAAGAAAAAAAACCTAATTTTAGAGTATCCTTTAGAAATATGTCTTTTGGTCCCGCTTCAAATGACCAACTGGCCCCAAGATTAGAAAACAAACGATCATGCTATTATGCTGAAAATAAATGTTTTGGAACAGGAAACTCTGATAGCTTCATGTGGCAGGGCATTTCATGACAATCCTTTGGTCATCTTCATCTTCATATATATTATTGGAGTAAACATTTGTTTTTGAAATCGTTTAACTTCAATTCGACCTACCGTTAATTTTAGATGTTCTAGATGTGTTACACATTAAGTTCGTATTATTTAGACAACATACTGCTGGCTTTACAAGTTTTTTATTCATATCATTGTATTTCTAAAATTAAGTTGTGTTTCCTAATCTAAACCTATATCTTTCAAAATATCATTGATTGAAGATTGATAATGGAAACAAAATGCAAGCATATAGCTTCACTGGAACCTATCGGAACCTAGAACATAACTTTGTTTCTTTGTTCTTATGATAACAACCCAATTTTATATCAAATAGCTAAAATCCTGATAGAATCAGGGAAAGCCGCCAAATATATCAAGCGAATTCTTAAATGGAACAATCTAATGAGAAAAACAAACCCTTGAACAAAAAAAATCAAAGAAAGACCACAAAAATGCAAAAACACATAATATGAAAACCAAATAACAAGACTAGAAGACGTACTTCATAAGCAAAATATCTAACTAACTGCACAATGACAATAGAATTGTCTTTATCTTCAAGTCAAGGCAAAATTTCTAATTATCTAAAACAAGCATAAGAGATATATGAATACTTATGACGGTGTAGAAGCTAAACTCATAGAGCTAGATAAAAGTAAAATCATAATGTCATTAACTTTTTTTATTTATTTACCTAATCTTCTGTTTCACATTTCTTGGAAAGCACGAGAGGATCCAGAATATTTTTAACCGACAGAGTCGCGAATAAAAGTATATTGAATCGAATTGGGTGTCAATATACCTTTCAGTGTAATCTATATATTCTAACGGGAAACGCGCCGCATATTTATCTTCATCCATGCCTGAAAATTGGTGGATAGCATATAATTTTGTGTATATGGGTTTCGGGTTTTAATTAATTGACTATTAGACTGACAGTCTTTACATCTTCATTCAGTTACATAATTTCAATCAACATTTCTCTTTTGTGCTGGTAGTATTGCTCTATATCTTATTTCTATAGTTTTTTGTCGCGCTTTTTACAATTTACTTTCTTGTATAACTGTTTATTGGCCATTGGTTGGTTGCGTATAGGGTCCAACTTTATATTCAAAATGTTCCTTATTAAATGCATGGAATATGATTTCCAAACAGATAGTTAGTGTTCACAGTTCACAGTATTTTTTTCTCGTCTATTTGTTTATTATCAAATATGTGTTTTTGTTACGAGAATAAAATGATGGCTAGTTGTTTTGGTCTAGGTTATTCTTTTTAATCGCATTTCGTTAAACTATTTTCTCTTCTTATTATTGATATTTGGTCATTGTGGTCTGAGAAGATTTCAAAGTATTGGTGAAAAATCCTTTTTAATTTAGTTGAATCTAATCGAAACATTGCAAAACCCTCGGTAATAAACAGCAAACCACCCTTTCATTAAAGCGTTTGACATTTATTAAATAATGAATGGATCCGGAAATTTCGTGAATTCGCCATCAGACAAGATGTTTATTTCAAAGTAGATCTAATTTTGGAACCACGCGGGTTCGACTCGACAACAAATACATTGACGGTCTATAAAAATAAAAATGAAAATAACGGCTTGCTATTATTGAATCGTATATTAATAAGTAAATAGTAGGGTATGTGTATGGTCTTCACACAGGTATGACTTGCATTGAGCATTTCAAAGATACCAATCAACACCTAAGATTACAAGAAAACATCTACTGAAAGCAAAATTATTAAACATATAATTTAGTCATAAAATAATATAATAACTGTTCAATTTGTGACCACAGAATTTACTGTGAAAACATTGGGAAATCCCCATACAATATCAATAAAAAGAAAAAAACCTAATTTTAGAGTATCCTTTAAAATATGTCTTTTGGTCCCGCTTCAAATGGCCTACTGGCCCCAAGATTAGAAAACAAACGATCATGCTATTATGCTGAAAATAAATGTTTTGGAACAGGCAACTCTGATAGCTTCATGTGGCAGGGCATTTCATGACAATCCTTTGGTCATCTTCATCTTTATATATATTATTGGAGTAAACATTTGTTTTTGAAATCGTTTACCTTCAATTCGACCTACCGTTAATTTTAGATGTTCTAGATGTGTTACACATTAAGTTCGTATTATTTAGACAACATACTGCTGGCTTTACAAGTTTTTATTCATATCATTGTATTTCTAAAATTAAGTTGTGTTTCCTAATCTAAACCTATATCTTTCAAAATATCATTGATTGAAGATTGATAATGGAAACAAAATGCAAACATATAGCTTCACTGGAACCTATCGGAACCTAGAACATAAATTTGTTTCTTTGTTCTTATGATAACAACCCAATTTTATATCAAATAGCTAAAATCCTGATAGAATCAGGGAAAGCCGCCAAATATATCAAGCGAATTCTT
>LQRL01021489.1:0-13144 GCA_001703475.1 Hydroides elegans
ATGTCAAGGGGGACGGACAGACGGACAGACGGACGGACGGACAGACGGACAGACAGACACGCTCAACCCCATATCCCTCCGTTTCACGGGGGATAATAAGGTTTCAATTTCATTTCTAAAACAAAAGATAGGAGATTTATATGCTCCACCGAGCATAATATTCCTCTAGTTTATATATATTTTACCTTTGCCATGCATTCTCGACAGCGAATCCTCCCTCCTGCTTTGGTTGAGCTGTTTGCGCAGGAATTCCACTTCTTGCAGCGCCGCCTCTCGCTCCTTCCGGTATCGGTCACAGCGCATGCGCATGTCTTCGTTGTCGCCTGTCAAACAAAACATGTGCTTATCTATTCTTTTTCATTTTGTTTATCTAACTACATGTCTCTAGTTTGTTTTCTATTTTTTTCATTACTTGCATTAATAATATGTTTTTCATTAGAATTTTCATCTGTTGAAAGAGCCAACAAGAGGAGAGTAGGTAAAGTGAGTTAAATGACTTCGCAGGAATAACATAACGGAAAACGACTTAATACATTTAGATGTTGTGTTTAACAAATCAAATTATGCACTGATCAAGATTATATTTCCTTTTGAAATGATCAAATGGTATTATATTGTAATATCTTTATAATTCTATTAATCTTAATATTCTATTGTTTACATCTTTGTTGCTTTTACGAACTACGTGTTTAAGCGAACGAATGCGTATTGTGACATACCTTTATAAGAACTTCCTCTGCCGCCTCGCGCATCTAAATCTTTGAGATGTTCGGTCAGCTTGATATTATCTTGCACCAACTGATGGTTTTTGTCTCGCAGCTCACGGAGATCTTCTCGAAGTGCATCGGTTTCTCGTCGCAAATAATCGGAACCTCGGTCGAGACCTCTATCCGAACCGCCCTGGAATCAAGGTTGTTTTATTATAATTGCAGCTTGGAAGTTAGTGGTACGAACAAGCACATGTGTACTCCAAAATTTGAATAAGTGATAATTTGCTGCCTCCAAAATAAATTTTCATTTTAAAATTTTCATGATTTTCTTTGTGGATATACTTGTGTTTTTTTTTGCGAGCCATATCAAGAATATTGCGCACCGTGCAATATTCAATACACGATACAATTAACATATAACATGTATCTTATTGTCAAAAATCATATTGGTTTATACCTTTTCGCGATATGAATTGACCTCGTCTTCTAATTCAAGGATGCGTCGGTTTCTGGATTTCCGTAGCACTTCGTTTTCTTTGCGTAACTGATCCAGTTCTTTTTCGGTCCGGATCAAATTGTTCGCAGTCGTTTCGTTGACCTCCTGCAGGTCTTTGAGGTGACTTTCAAGGTCATCTAAAATTGAAAATGAAATAAAGAAAAGTTTATAGGCCTATGTTTTATTTATTAGTTCATCTATGTTTACATATTTACATGTAGATTATTCTTTGCAAGAATAAGGTTGGACGCAAAGCCATATCTGAGAAAAAAATGTAATAAGCAATATCATATAAAAAATAGTACAAGAATATGGTCATTATTATGTGTTCAACGAGCATTCCGTTCGTGGTGGTTCGAGTGGTTTATCGATATTGGATAAGATTAAAGCCTCTGCATTCACCATTTAGGATACGTCTTATATATTTTGAAAATTTAGACAAAATCGTATACAAAATGTCGTCTTGCATTTTTGGATTTTTAAACCAAAATAGGTACACCTATAACCAAAAAGAAGAAATATAGTGTTAAGCACCTTATACCGTTCAAAAATTTCAAATGAAAAAGATATTAAATAAAATTAGATGCATTGATAACTGTTACAAGAACACAAACAATATGTACAAAGTTTTAATGGCACATCAAAACAATTTTGATTTATTGATCATCACACAATCAGATAATAAATCAATCGCATCAATAACCTTACGTAAAATATAAAAGCAATGGTTGAATTTAAATACACATTACTTATGGTTTCATGTAATGTACTGCTCTAAGAGCAAAAACTTGGTTTAAAGTTTTATCTTCTTCACAATTTCTGCTAATCTTACCCTGGATTAGAATATTCTAAAAGCAGAATAGATTAACTATTTTCTACATTATACGATTTAAGATATTTAAGTTTATATAAGTTTATAGAAAAACTTTAAAGAGACATAGGTTAGATGCCAAATCTAATTTACGTTCCAAAGGAAACATAAAATTAGCAACTTATATATGTTAAACCATTGAGTGAATGCACAATAATGCTAACGAAAAAAAACTACATGCTATATGAGAAAATGATTGAGGCATAGTATACAGCAAAAACTGCAAGGCTGTTGTGTACAATCATACTAACCATAGTAAGCTCTCTTATTGTCGTGTTTGAAACCATCTACAAGTATGAAACCTATTTTATACACCTGGACTATATTGGTTCATGTTACTTTACAAGGACAGTTTTTAAAGTGATAATCTTTTAATTCCTGATTTTCATAAACATCTGTATTTAAGTTTAGCCTACTGTATTTTGTGGATAACGGGGAAAAAAAACTGACATATCAATACCCTTAACGAGCATTTTAGCTTGTACTCAGTATGTCATTTTTTATTCTGTATTACAGTTGGATATATCATCTGATTGTCACTACGAAAGCGGATGTTTATTGCAATATTTATAACCAACTAGACCGTAAACGTACACAAAAAACCTAAGAGACATACTGACGACCCAACTCACAAAATCCCATAATTCAATTTCAGAAATACAATATTGAGTTTTTATAAACTCATATAATTCCATTTCATTTGATTAACAGCTTTGACGTAATGGCTTATAATCATATAGAGTGTCCTTATAAGTGATTATCCGAGCAAAATGCATAAGGACCATCCTGGTTCCCACTTCATTTGTTCTCGATTCACCTTGGCCATAATGAGAGATAACCCTTCATGCGTACATGAAATTGACAGGAAAAGTGTCCGGTTTTTTTGGGGTATGTTTTTCATAAATTGTACTGAAACGCCCTTGAGTAGTGTTAAACAGGTGTAGATAATAATTCGAGCAGATTTATGGACTAAAAACTCTTATCGGAAGAGCAGAAACAGACATATGCACAAAAGAACACTTAACTTCTTAGTTTTAATAATTGGTTTACAAAATGTTTTAAGTAACGATGAAGTTCTTCTAAATAATATTCAAATCATGCAATACGGAACAAAGACAGCTAAAAAATACAAATGAATTATGTGTGGAGGAAAAAAATAACACGAACAATAATACTTTTGTAAAATACATATATAGAAATGCATAAAATCAATTAAATGATACAAACGAAAACGGAAAACAAATATTCATATATTCAATATTTTGAATTCGATTTGAGGAAAAAAAAAGAAATAATGTTACAAATACTAGGCACAATTAAAATTGCTTGGGAACTATTTACCTATTTTTCTTTTCAAAATGTGTGGATTTTCGGGATCATATGCATCCAGATGGTTCACCGATTCTCCGTCCACATCCGTTTCGCCCGTTTTCACAGTTTGACCTTGAGCTGCTTTTTCAAGGTCACGCTTGAGCTGCCAGATCTCGGTCGCCATGTTTTCCTTTTCGCGAATCAGGTCATTGACACGTTTTTCGGTCTGAAAGAAATACCAATATATATATTGTTTTGTACAATTAGACTTCTACGTACAAAATAAATGATAATTTCGTGGGTGTTTTATAGAAATGGTGGTGACCATTGACAGCTGAACTCTAATCGATACATTTAAGTTTAATGATTAGCGCTTTGATAGCTTCCTTCGTACAGAATTAACCCGAATGTTCATTGCGTGACCACCTCAAAAAAAGTTTGAGATACAAATTACGTACTTTAAACTCACAATTAAAGTCACATTTGTATAAAAAACAGTAAATCTCTTCTGCTCATGGGAAACCTGCAAAACATTATGCGCCGTTATAAGATGAAAGCTGAAATCGGATATCCTACCTCTTCCCTAGATTCCAGGCGTGGCACAGGCGTTGCATTCTCGCGATTCCTCTCCCGACTCAGGTCCGTCTCCAGGGTCCGCGTTTTGGCCTGGTATTCGCCAAGTTCTCGTTCTCGCTCGTTCAGCACGCGTTTTAGCGAGAGCACGGTTTCTTCTAGGTCCTGCATCCTTTCCTGTATTTAAAAATTCAAACATATTTGTAATTATTGGTTTCAATGATTATGCTTCAATGAACGATCAATTATAATGGGGTAATCTGTGGGGATAAGATGACTTGAGTTGCTCTTCTTTCTTAAATTGAAACATAACAATTCGAATAAATAACAATTAACAGAGAAAACTAACACAGCAAACAAGTATAATTATAGTCATTCTTAAGACCGTTAACCGGTATAGATTTATTGGGCTCATCCATGACGCCTCTCTCCCTCTCTCTCCTGATAGGCGGAAAAATTATGATAGGTTTCTGTAAAATTATAGAAAATCATGAAGCTTCGTGTATATAGGTGACAGATGTTTTTTTTATTTATTTGTCTGGATCTTAAAAAGGCCACCAACAAAACCATTCTTATTTGTCTAATATTTCACTTTTCACTTAGCGCACCTCCGTTAAAAATGGTTGACACAGGTCATAACATTACCCGGAGGGGGTTGAGTTAAATACTTAATCGGCCTTAACATAGTGTCTAGTAAACACTTTTTTCACATTAAAAGATTTGATTATCGCAATTAAAACCTTATTTAATCCGCTAATAAATCGGTCTGTAACTAACATACTGTTGTACAAGAGAAACGAATAAGATAATATCAGTGGATTAAGTTCGCATTTGTAGGATAAATGGTGCCCGGAAAAACAGTATCCAGAAGCGATTTTAATGGCACTTTGTCAAATATCAGTTCGGACTGTTCACGTATACAATCGTTTAAGCAAGCAAACATTTTGTTTGATTTCTTCCACGGTCCATTATCTTGTTCAATTACATTCGCTCTTTAAAAAAAATTTGCTGTGACACATTCTTCACTACCGGAAATATATATTTTTTGTTTTCTAGAAGCAGGGGTGGTTTACGTATGTCTAAGTTCACACTGGAAATTACTAAATGAACTTCATTTTGAAGGCTCGGGTGATCAATTAGTATGCATCGACCATATGTTTAAGGACAGCAAAATTATAAAACAAGCTAGACAGCGAAGAGAAAATTACAGGGTTTGCAGTATTGGCGCTCTGCAATTGTACGGTCGTATGTAAAACAATGTAGAAGACGTCCTTATTTTGTTGACCTTTCGTTTTCACAGGGACCCGAAAACTCACAGAATCACTGTTACTCTGGTCGCGTACATGTATATTTCAAAAGAATACTGAACATATCATGAGAATCAAGTTTTATAACCACTGTCCCAGTAAATCTGCAAACAATGTGTCAATTAAAAATAGATTAACTATTAATTTGACTGTATTTTAGTGTAAAATTAGCACCGATCGCCCTGCTAATAAACTATTGTTATTACACCGTTAATTAACAACCTATTACAAAAGTATCAATTACACAGAAATGCTCTTGTTTAATTATTTAACTGATGTGCAGCTTTAGATTAAACTAATGGATTGATCTACAGACACATACACAAATACAGATTCATGTAATTAGCCGTAAATCAATAGGAATTACAATGAAACAAGACGCCATTATTTACTGTATCAGAGACACAATATTCTTTAGTTTAAAAATACAATTTGGCCTATATAGACTTCTGTTTGATTTCATGGGCAACAACCTTTATTTTCTTCTCGCCATAAAGTTAGTTATAGACATCACAAAAATGGAAATAGAGCCTATTGAGAAAAAAGGACACAACAATAGATTCCGTTCACTATGGATAAGAAGCGACATGTCCAATGTTTGCATCACATCATACAAGAACATGTACATGTTGTAATGTAGTAAAATAGGTTTCCCTATAAAATCCGCAATTTCACTAAAACCAGGAAGATACATTCGCTTACTCTCATAGAGTCTATACTTAGTTTATTGCTCCAGTCAATACCACCGTTTGTTTCGAAAACAATTATTTATCCTACAAACATCGGTCACAAACACCATACCGCGCCGAAACAAATGCTTATTACATTTTCCGTCTCAAGTAGAAACCGACACTTAATCTTTCTCATAATCAATGACTGACAACCTAAAAACACTGGTGTCCTACCTGATTGGGTGACACAACTTGCTGTGAATCCAGAAAATGCATACACTTGGCATCAGAGCCTCCCAAAATATCCAGGTAGTATAAGAGCATACTACCATTACCATCCAGTTTATTCCATTGTTCGGTCTTGCCGTTCACGACCTCCATTGGGCTATGGTCATGAAATATGTACCGCGCTAAGTCCGTATCTCTTAACTTATTCAGTTCTTTTTTGTCTAGCTATGGTTGTACTTTTTATTGCGCCAGTAGAGAACTTGTGAAGTAGTCTGTATTATGCACCTGATAAGAATCGTTACATGCGATTTATCTTAATGCAATCAGCTTTGGTGTAACTTTATGCTAATTTCTCGCAATAAATATGATACTTGATTGATATTATGTCACATAGATTTATTCGAAATGCGATCTATTAATATGAAATTCATATATATTCCATACATGTATCTTTTCAATCTCATGCGTCCGGACTAAGGCCACTACAAAGAAGACCAGCCATTTTATATCGAATGCACAGTCTAGGGCAAAAATATTGGTAAACGTATTTGCTGGAATAATAATATAACACTTACAAGAGCTTAGTTAAATGAGGCGGTCGGTTAAAGCTATTAATGTGTTTACAATTAACGTGTAGTTGCACGGAATGTAGCTTTTCTTCGTCAACAAATGTGACCATGACAGGACCTTTGATCTGGCCTGAAGATTCGAGGCAAAACAGGTTATTAACACATGTTTGTTCCGTGAGAGACTTTAAATCAATTACAATTTATGACCATTTATATTGTATTGATTCCACATAGACGTTCCACGGCCTTATTTTTTAATAATAATATCAGGCGCTGTAAATATGTTTGTAATGCTCATAGAACCGAAAAATAGCTCAATCCGCATTAGAACTTGTTTCATTTTTTCAATATTAATTATTTAACTTCAATTGCTGTAACACAAATATCCAAATTTCATTTTAGACTGCAATCTGAGTCTCATTATGATCAACTTTCATAATAAAATACTCAATCAAACGTTATCAAGAATCATTCATCTTTTCCAATAATTTTTATTTGTAAATCTCTCAAGTCTTTGTTCGACTTAAATTAGAGTCCTATATTATAATTGAAGCACTTCATATCTGGCCATGCTTATCTTCCTAGACACGAGACCTATGAGAGATTATGAATAAGCCAAGATTATTCAGCGTTACTCAAGTACGATTCACTCTCTAAGAAAATCCCGTGGTTTCGCCTACTCAAACATGAAAACAATCATAACAGGAAAGGACCACCAATGTCCCTTTTAGGGTTCCATTAATCCCACACTGTTTTTGTATTATGATTATTTCAACCAATCAGTAAAACTCATTCGTGCCTAATACAAACAAGACGGTAAGGAAAAATTATTATTGTTACTCCACGCAGAATGTTGATATAGACCGAAAATGCTGTATGACTTATTAGGTAATCAGATTCTCATTCTGCTATTCATATTTCAAAGCTTAGTTCTTCTCTTTGTCTGTGCAAGTCGTAAAATTGCTTATATGAATAGAAAGAAATCCATGACTGAAATCCTGTCCCCAGTAACTCATGATCATTTGATCAGACTAAGTTTACAATGATAATGGATAAGTATACATTTATTTATTTTATTGCTATGGATTCGTCTGCATATTTCAATCATGATAATGAACGCAAATTCGGAATCGATTTTTTACAATTATACCCCTTAAATCAAGACTGATGGATGATAGTCCTAATCTTATTTATTTCAATGTATTCATTGAAAAATACACTAAAGTATACATGCGTTTCCTTTTTAAAATAACACAAATATGCGGCCCAACAACCCAAAAATATCAAAGAGTGTTTTTGAATTCCGGTAGACTTACAAAGAAATACATATTTAAACTAAGACCTTTCATTTGAGAATTAAAGCATCTTTCTATGATTCCCTGTTTAGTCGTAGCCGCATTTAAAAATAATTTCGTTTGCAAAATTCGTACATCTTCAGGCCCTTGGCTTGATCCTATGTCTCTAACAGGGACGCAAATTATTTTTAGCAAAATTCAGGGGTGCATCTCAACCCAAAATCGCAAGCGCGACCGTCATTCAAAGCCACCATCGCGCGCGCAAAATGACATTCGCGCGTGATATTCAATTTTGAAATAATTTCTAAATGCGAGCATTGAAGGGGCGAGCGCATTTTTATAGGTACTTAAAAAGATTAATTGCTTTTTGCACAGTTTTGATTTCCAAACATTTCCATTCGACGAAACGACGATCGCATATACGACTGTGCGACCGATAAATCGTTGGAAAGATCAATTTCGGCCGAAGCTTAAATTTTCAATTAATCGCACTATTTCTCCTTTCGCTATGCAGTTTTTTTTATCATCATTGATCTAATTAAAAATGTATGACATGTAAATAAATGATTATGTCTTAAATTATATTGATTGAATTTCATATCTCGATTATCGATTATTTATTTTGTTTAAAGTCAATTTATATTAGTTTCGACTTGAAAAATCCAATTTAACACTCTCCCCAACTATATCACATTGACATACAATAGTGTATGCACATTGGTATGCATTAAATTTCAGGAAATGCGTTATTTAAATTTCAACCGAAACACCTTTCGAAACGAAACACCTTCTCGACCTCGTAAATGTCCAAAAATGATTGATTTATATTTTATTTAGAAGCCGGACTGAACTATACAATCAAGACTCGATACCTCTCAATTACCATTCCATCACAATATTCCAAAAACAATGGACAAATAAAAAGGTAGATAACCTTTTAACCATCAATACGAAAAGTAATAATCGATTTTTTGAAAAATCCGAACCGCAATTTATTGGGCGATAATTAGGAAGTTCGGCTGATAAATCAAAAGAAACGGATTCGAACAACAAATGTTACTTTACATGAGTAAACTAAAATATATATGTGTTATGAAATGTGTTTCATATCGTGACATTCTCAAATAATGTTGAAAATCAACAATTAACAGTTTGTAAAAAGTAAACAAATCAAGAGTTTTAAGATGTTGATGAATATAACTTTTACTCCTCGAGAGAATATTTTTCAGATCAAGAAGGGGCATGACGTGGGCATAAAAAAAGCATTGTGGTAATTTGAAATTGAATAATAAAAATCCTTGAAAATCGCAGGTGCTCAAGCATAAAAACAAGTTTTATATCAATAAAATCGAAAAAAATGTAATTTATTATCAACACTTTTAAAGGGAAATCAAAGTATAATTATTTCAAAAATTATTTTGCACATATCGAGCCCATTGCCTAAATAATTCCTTAATCAAAGTCATTTCTATCAAAGGGGGTACGAGAAGCATTAAAGACACATTGTAGCCGTTAATGTAAGCATTTGCACATCGAAGTATTGTATGAGGGCCTTTTGAAATGTCCAATATTGCGCGAACAGTCTTGACATTAACAATTTAGTGAATGACATATATAATACCATACGAGCACTAGGCGAAATACACAATATCAAACCTATCCATACATATAAATCAATAACTGTATTCAACATATAAGCCCTTTAGAAATAGGCAAGTAAAGTCATGGTTAAAAACAAAAATAACATTCGTGTGTTGTGGAAAATAAGATGTTGAGATATGTATAAAGATATCATATATTAATACATTGTGGAGCGTACACACATACCCTCTGCACGATATACAGGCGCGGATTTACCATATAAATCACCCGGCGCACGCCCCCCTGTTCGCTCTTATATGTAAGACAAAAAAAATAAATTTGCGCCCCCCGGTTCACCCTGATGAACAGTTGCGCCCCCATGTTCAATATTTTCTGGATCCGCGCCTGATATACATATATTTTCACTTAAGTGAGTTATGGAAAAACAATAAATCAATTTTCTATAAAATGGCACTGCCAATTAACGTTTAAAGGCGTGAATCAAGAAAAAAACGAGTGCGCATTGTTATTAAATATA
Source organism: Hydroides elegans (assembly GCA_001703475.1). Classification (NCBI taxonomy): domain Eukaryota; kingdom Metazoa; phylum Annelida; class Polychaeta; order Sabellida; family Serpulidae; genus Hydroides; species Hydroides elegans. Next base: position 10,151 of record LQRL01021489.1, read on the forward strand.
AGAACCGACGTACGGGTTTTGGGTATAGCCTATTACAGCTTTGAGCACTATAAAGAGGGGCACTCAACTATTTATTCGGGTAAATGTTTATTCTTGTAGCAGCTCTTCCTTGCTTGCATTTTTTTCAGAACAGAACAAAGAATTTTTCGAAGCGATTAATTTACTCAAGGATTATGTTTGTAAGTACATAAACCAATGTACCTATTACTAAATTTAGTCTCTGTTAACGAATCAGTGAAAGAATAACCTCCAAAACATTTGATTTCTTGAAATCTTTATTCTGGTAGGAGATTGTAAATTTGCTTGCAATAGCTTTTCTGCCTTTCTTGCTTGGAACTTCAGAATAAACATTTTGATGAATATAAGAAAAAATAAATCGTTGAGTGCCCTCGTATAAAGGCAAAGACAATGAAAGACTTTTTGAAAAGTATAACAAAATCCTTGATTCTATTTTTACCACGTGCATATCCCAACTCAAGACTGTTGATACATAATTCATATTAAAATAAAAATCGTATTTCATCTACTAGTACTGTTAGCCTTTTTGTAAAATAAAGTGTTTGCTTAGTGACCTGGTGGAATTTTAGAAAAAAAAAGGCTACAAATTACGATGTTCAATTACATTACCTCAGGTTCAGCAGATTCTTTCTAAAATATTATATTTATACAAGGACTTATTAAATGATATATTTTCCTCGAAGATTCTAATCCCTGTCGATACAAGTAATAGTTTTTAATATAGTCATAAATATAATAACATAGAACAAAAAATAATATTTTAGTGTAAAGTAGCGGAAGCTGCAAATACATGACATGAAAAAAAAATTGTGAGGCATCGAACGGTGACGTAATTTTCCGATCAAATACATCAGGATCGTATCTTTTAAAAATCACGACAAAGATGATGCACACGGGGACAGTAAAACTGGTGTCGCGACAGAAAAAAAATGACATGTAGAGTCTAGGGATATAAAAGCATATATACTCAACCGTTTAGAATTCTCACAATGTGTTCTTTGAAACACCGGTCGACTTACGAAGTCATCATCTGCAAAAAACAAATAGACGTAGAGACCAATGGAAAAAAGTATTACTTACATCTTTTGACTTTTCACTGTCGCCCCCAATAGTTTTCGACGACGTCAAAGCAGCGGTTCGTCGCGTCGTCAAAGGAGCGCGAATCTGCGGCGGCTTGTCCCTTTCGTAATCGTTAAACCGTCCCTCCACGTTCCCTTCATTTCTTTGGTAACCCTCGCCGCCTCGGCGTGGCAAAGAATTGTACTTAGCAGATTCATTGTCAGAATGGTATCGGTCAGATACTTCGCGTTCTCTTGGGTTATGGAATTTGTGGTCGCCAGAGAAACGGTTGCCTCCGGTATCGGAGTAATATCCTGATTCCTTGCCAAAGCGAGGCTTTGAACGACTTTCTTCTATATCGGAGGCATAGTTAGCTTGTGGGCGATTTGAACCAGATCCATGTCTTTCAAAAGGGCGGTTTATGTGGTCACTGCTTCGATGCATCCTTTCCGTTTTATAATCGCGATCGGTAAAGCGTTCTTTGTCACCATTTTGTGGTTGGCTTCCCCCACGTTCTGACCTATACGTATCACGTGATCGTTCATCACCGTTTCGCACCGACCACTCACCGTTTCTAGCATCCCCGTTTGCACTTTTGTAAGAACTATCGTATTTCGTGTCCTTCCGATAACCACTTCGTGATTCGTGGTATGATTCAGCACTGTGCGATCGTTGCTCATGGTTATCCTCAAGTTTTGCTGATTTTTCCTTTGCTGCTTTGCTTTTTAACTGTTCTTTCAGCAGTTTTTCATAAACACGTGACCTGCGAATACCACTTTCTTGCTTTGCATCCATTTTGGTATCAGGTTCACCCAATTCAGAATCCATGCTATTTAATTTATTTTGAGAGGAAAACTTTGTGAATTTGGCGGGTATTTTGTATTTTGGCAGATCGAGTCCGTCTGATGTCTCTACATCGCGTTTAATATTACTATCCAGCGAAGCCGTACGCTTCAAGTTATCGTTATTACGCTTTGATTTATAATTATCCAATTTCGACTTTAATTCCTTTGGATCGAGTTTATCCGGTAGCATAGAAGACTCAGATGCTTTATCCGGGACTTGAAATGATGATTTTTTGTTTCCTTGGGTACGGGTTTGGTCGTTGCCGGGGTTATCGACGGGTCGGTTGTTGCCAAGAGCTTCCTCTGTCAGGGCCTTTCGCTCGTGGTACAGGCGTGCCTCTTCCTCTGTATCACAAAACAGATGGTTATATTATTATAACATTATACATTTTTTTTTTTCGAAGAATAGTAAATATAGCTGGTGGTTCAATAGCATCTTCGGGTATGACATGATAAAAAGTGCTATTTTGTAAGAATCCCTGGAACCATTTTTATCCGTTAACGGAAGTAAATGTAATACCGCTTTGTTATAACTATAGAATCTTCACTATATGACATTTATATTTTTCCTGTCGTTATATTATTTTAAATAAGTATGTTTATGCATTTTTATATTCATATAGCTGTAAATACTTTTAAAAACTTCGCTGATTTTGAAATATTAGTACTGCAAGCAGATCGAGAACAAATTTCACACACAACTGCCCTTCCACAATAGCGAAGGCATGCAAGTTACTTTAATCTTAAATCAGTAGGCAACAAATGGAAAATGATCGAACGCCGTTCAATGGTTAATCCCTGAACCGGTATGCGTATTGACGCTGCAAAAGTGTCCTTTATAATATTTGCAGTGCTTTTCCCCCATTGTTCTCTTTTATATCGCAATCGACCGAGCAGTTACTTGATTGTGTGTTACACTGCACAGCTGAGCAAAGGAATTCGCGGCAATTTATATTTCAGGACTTATTTCTTCTACAGTCAACACAACTCCTAACCTTACAACTCAAACGGCTAAACGATGCAACCCAAACGCGTAAACGAAACTTTTCAAACGGCTAAACGAAACTTTCCA
>LQRL01021496.1:13196-31572 GCA_001703475.1 Hydroides elegans
AACTAGAACATGTTCACACCCGTTCACGAGGTTCACGATTTTCACGAAACGTCTTAAAGAGCCGTAGAGTAAGTGATGCGTAAATGTGACGTCACAAATAATTACCTAGTTAGATCTCATAATTGTATGCGTCATAGCTTCAGGTTTTATTTACGTAAGAGAAAATCAAAAATCCATAAAAAGTTGGATAATATTTTATTTCATGTATTTTATTTATCATGTAAATGTTATATTTTAATTTATGATTTAGACACAATTCAATAGGAAAAAAATATATTTAAACGTGATCTTCAAAATTAGCAAGCTGGTAATTTATGTTTCATTCATTATATATTCAAGGCGAAATGAGTGTTTACTAACATTGCAAGACGACCGAATATAAATTATATTATATGGTGACGTAACAATTATGCCATTTAAATGCTCTTTACATGCTTTCCAATTTAAGACATCAGAAAAAACATTTAATCATGATTTTTTTGCATCAATAATTTGTTTCTGTTTTTCTAAAAAAACATTGCTCTTAATTAATAAAAACATTTTATCGTTTTTTATTTACAATTAATTTACCTAATACTCATTCTTAATATCAATTCGTGAACCTCTTGAACATGGTGAACCATATATGTTAGACTGTAAAATGGTGAACCTCGTGAAGATGATGCAACATGTATGTCAGACTGTGAAATGATGAACCTGGTGAACATGGAGAACTAGTAGTAGGGTATGTCCATCGACCCGAAAACCCACTCATGACTTCATGCTGACCTCATATTGGTTAATTCTAGGCCAACATAAGCTCATGATAAGGTTGTTAGCTGGGTATATAGAACCGTGAACCTGTCTAACATCATGAACCTTCGTGAACAATTTCGAGTTCAACCTCTCTTTCTCCAATCCGTTTGAACAGTGTTGTTTTTCTTTAAACAAATACTGTGAAGATTTAAACAAGCACCAAAAATGATTACTTACCACTAAGGACAAAAACGTATACCAAAGCAGCAGATAGACCGCAAAAGACAACAATCCCAGCAATAACAATGATCCCAATGATGGCGTCTTTTCCCATCATTTGATTTGATGTACCTGTATATATATTGATATTGAGCTAACTATTCAAATATAAGGGATACTTAATGTTGTCCCTTTTATGTCACAATTTAGCCGTCTTTTCCCATCATTCGATATGATGTATCTGCAAGGTGCACCACAGAACTGGTACACATAATGGGAATTAGATGTGATTATTACCTTAATTGAATTATTCATGAGAATTGATTAATCAAATAAGAAGAATATATGTGTTTACTTAATCCAAATTACATTTGTTAGATTAACCATTGTCAATATATTGATATTGAGCTAACTGTAGAATGATATGTGATGATTAATACAATTTGTTATATGAATAGGGCGTCGCCATGATTTTGGAGAAGGGCTAAGATATGAAGAAAGAAACAAAAACAAAAACAACAGTAACATATTTTCTGTTATCGTCACGGTGTTTGTAAACCAATGACACAAACCAACAATCAATTTCATTTTCAATGTTGTTTAGTAAATAGATAAACACATTTTATCAATGTATGGTAAAGCTCTTCCAGCCGAAATTTATTCATTTGTAATAACTGTGCAATGTAAATTTATTTTACATATAGCATTTATTGATGAACAATATTTTAGAAATAATTAATAACATGCTTCCTGATTTATTCGTGCACTCCCGAACTGGTATGCATATTGAAAACTAGCTGTACTTATGGCCTAAATTGAATAATTCAAAATAACTAATTAATTAATTAATTAGATAGGTAGAATGTTAGGTATTTACTAAATCAAAATTACATTGGTTAGATAAACATTCGACCATAGATCACTCGCTCATTCTACGATTTCAAATAGAATATTTAGATTTTCTTTAACAATTAACTTAATTACAAGTTGGCCTTTTGAATTTGATTAAGTGCAACATTGTGAATCGATAAGAGTAGATATACATTTATTATCATTAATTTCACTATTAATGAGAGGAACTGGGGTGTTTAATTTTTTGAAAAAGGGTTCATGGGGTTGTTTATCAGGGAGTGTTCCTACATCCTGAATGTATACAAACACAGTCCAAAACGACAAACTAATTGAATCTAACCCGAATGTTTATGGGAAACGGTATTTGAGGGATTTTGTTTGGCGAGCAATCTGGCACACACTAGTTCACTTGCTAAGAGAACAACTAAAGGGATCTATACAACATTATTTTAAGTTTTACTTAACATGTTTTATATAAAAATGTTCAGAAATAGAACATAGAATTTTGTGTCAAACAATATGATATTTCAAGGATTTCAAATAGTCTTTATTGGTAAAGAATCATTCATAATATGTAATTCATAACTATATTACTGGAAATCATATAGATAATGATATCATTCATTAAATATGTTTTAACATTATTCACAAATGTTTATTCAATCATTTTATACAGTCTAACATTTTTTAGCATATGCTAAACCTGGTTAACATACGATGTACGAAACCCAAGCTTTGAACAGCTTTTTTAGAACGTTGACACTCCTCGTTCGCCAGTCGACACATCCAGGTCGCAACGAAGTCATCATGAGTTCATCGACACTCATTCTAAAAGTTACGATTTTTAAACGAAATCGAAGAAAGTTTCAGCTTATAACTTTTTTATTTTACACATGTTATCTTTTTAATTAGTGCAATGGTTTGGGAAATTTATCTGTTTAAGAGTAACAATCTTGAAGTTTGAGATATTGCTCTAAATTGGTACATACTTGGAAAGATTTCAAGAATCTTAGAAAATATCGTAGTTTCATTGAAATCAGCATATATGACATTTTTAGTTTGATTTCAATTTTTGGAAAAAAAGGTCTTCATATATTTCAATCTACATTATTATTATCATGTTTGCATTTAGATTTATATTGTCACAGCTTAAGGTATTATTAAACAAACATAACTGATACTGGTTCACGCCTTTTTCGGCAAAGTCCAACCCAAATTGCCTAATGTTCCTAGCATTTAGACACATAAATACTTATATAACTTGAACCATTTATACCATGTTTATGGTTATATAGATTTAAATATCACATTAAAGTATATACTTATTTGGGTATCAAAGAGTTATGTTTAAAGAATGAATTTTGAAAAGGAAATGATGCTGTACTTAACCAACCGAGCATTTACAATCACGCATCATAAAGTTAGTACTTACATGGTTAGAGGCAAAATACTACAATAAATATATATGCATTTCACTGGGCATATAAGTATAATGCTCAAACATAAATTAAGTAATGTGTCGACCTTATCAAATTAGAACTGTCTTACAGACAAATGACGGTAAATTCAAACTGTAGTATTTCAAAAGTATTTGTCACATCTTCACAGAATGATATTTTACATCTCATTGATTGACGGCCAATATATCATTGACATCCAACGTTCGGAACGTATATAAATTTACCATGAATTGACAGTTTGTGCCATACAAAATCATGACTGATATGCTCAAGATATTTTTAACTCTATTTGCACGTCAAAATCGTGGCTTAACACGACTTGTAATGATACATGGAGCTATTTTGAGTCATTTGACGGCGCAGAATTTTTTGATTTTGCCATGCGTTTCAATGGGTGGCTATTGGCCCCAAACTCATAAATAGAGCGTTTTCGTATAATTTTAATAATATTCTTGTCGGAAGAATGAAAATGATAATGTATAGTCTATGTTTTGTCATTTCAAAGTAAATTGACGATTAATTTTGCTTGTGCACGATCATTTAGACGCGATCCATGTTCATTCATCTTGTTGTTATAACTAACGGGACTCGAATTCGTTGCACCGCTCGCGTTTCGAAGTACATCGAGGATACAATGTTGGTACCAAGCGATCGTGAGAAAGCGTAGAAAACCTTGTTTGCTCGTCATTAGTGTTATACTGCAAATAGTAGATAAGCTGACGGTAACATTTAAATCAACTCAGGATAACATTATGGCTGTCGGTTTTGCGAATGTTCATTGCAAACCGTTATGTTCCAGCACATCGATATTTGGCCATATCTTACGATCATGAAGCTTTGGGGTTGCGATATATGTATATTATATGTATATTGTAATTTCAAACTTTTTCAAACCTTCCGATTTTCCTTGTGCTTGCATTCGATGACGGTTTTGAAAAGTTTAAGTCGATTGAAATTCTCGCCGCTATGTATTACACATATGTGCGACTTTTTACGCCATCAGAACATTTTATCGGTACAATATTAGTATTACATGTAGTTTAATGTCTTTTAAGCATAATACGTTAATTTCATAACTTTAAACCATCACATAAATAAATTAAAGCACCGTCGCGGAATTACTTTGCGTCAGTATATATAAACACAAACATGGCATTCAATATTTATTTTACTAAATATTTTTTTGAGATCCCAATGATTAACTAATTTTCGGACCACCAAAAATATTAGACAAAAATTGTAAATGTATAAGGAAATTTACAATTGTAACTCAAGCACTTAATAAAACTTCAGAATTTAAAACGAAACATATTCTTACAAAGCCTTTCTATCAGCACATTGATGCTTTGTTTCTTCTTAATATTCGAGAAAGATATTGTTTTTATACAGACCACCCATATAATTTGATACAAATGCATTTTCACAAATGTACATTCTAAACGAACAAAACATATATGGGCGCATAGGTAAAACCATCATTGACATGAATTGCGGGAAAGGAAGTTCTTGTTTAAATAGGAAAACAGCTAGAACTATGACTTTATGACTAGTTATCATTAACATAAGAAAATATGACTTCAACCTCACAAAAGTTCAAAATTCCGAAGATGTCATATAATACGATAGTCTACAAATAACATTAATAAAAGGTAAACAAGAATTAATATTTTAGTGTTGCACGGCATTATGTACGCGATTACTGTATTTTAGCATTTTTTATTTATTTATTTTCAAATTATGCTAATTTTATATAGCTCATTCTTTGTTATCGAAGGCAAAACACATAGAATATTTGGGGAAATAGTAAAAGTTGTGTTTATTAGGAAAAATTCATCGATTCTTTGAATTTTTTTACGATTCCTTAATTCTGTTAAAATACGCCACAAACGGCCCTTAACATGTTGCTGTCTATAAAAACAGACATGCGCTTTACGCTTTTTTACATGATATGGGGTGCATACAAATATGTTTAAAAGCAATTCAACATTTTGATGGTGTTGCAATATATCATTTGATTCCAGAAACGTTAATATTCTGAAAGGTGTTATCAAACACGAATTAAGCCATATGATTTTGCAAGTATCTTGTACATGTATTTTTGAAGGTTGATGAATCAAACATATCGTTTATCAAAACGTGCAAATATGAGTTAACGGAAGTTTGCACATACCCTTTCAATAATATCAAGGGGTAAAAAACAAACAAATAGATTCTGCTCACAACCAACAAACGTCATAATATTCTATATATATACCCACCAAACATGCAGTTTAGACTTTTCAAACACTCGACAATGAACTTGAAAAATTGGGTCTGGATACATAAATATATACTTTGAAATTCTGAAGCTTTTTTATATATTTATTTCAACATTTTTAACCGTCTAACAACAGTCTTTATGGAGAAAGGGTTTTATGTCGGAACAAGTTATTCGTCCTTAAAATAGTGAGGCCCATCCGTTATTTGTTTTTTTAAGGTTGAATTCATAATGCACTGTATGAAATTACTCAAATTTACTCATGAATGGTAAAAATCGCTAGCGTTTTCCATGCTTGGCCCATAACCTGTTTTAGAGCAATCATTTCATATAGAGTGAGGAATCAGTTAACCGTTAAATTTTGACGAAGTTTTCTTAACAAACGTTTATATAAAATAAAATTATTTGATATTTTACATTTATTTTTATATCGTAAGGTAGGTTATTCAATTGACCATCGATTCGTCAAAGCATACTGCCGAATGTTAAGCAGAAATATTTAATTGATTTTTTTTAGCGTAGACAGGTGACATTCTAATGCTGGATTTAGTTTACCGCCACTTTACTATATATAATAATTCAGTCCGTTGTATAAGGTAATAACACGCTTTATTGTCTTTTATTAAAATGTTTATGTTTAAAAATGGATTTTAATTGCTTTAAATATATTTCATATTCATTTTGTCTATTTTGTTCTGCAATCTACATTAGTACATGCATGGACGGGCCCTTTGAAAATTGAGTTTGACTGTAATCGTCATAAAAAGGGATAAGTTATGAAGAGTTACTTTATGGCTAAACCTAAACAGAATTAGGGTCTATGCATTTTGAACCTACAATTTCATTGAACAATCCAAGTCTAATTATATCTTGAGAATTCTTTTGTGATAGCCATCACAGATTTAGCCAGCAATGTATAAGTAGCATTAGTAGATGAATAAAAAAAAAATAGTTGTCATGGCTTCCAGTTTTGAAACACGTTCTAAAGGTTTATTAACACTAAGATATTATAGTCGTAGCGATTTAGTATTACAAAGAATGGGGTTCATATGGTCAATGTGTATGAATATCACATTTTGCATTACACTTTTTTTTTATTTAAATGACGATATACTTTGTTATTCAATAATCATATATAAGTGGCGGTAAACTAATCCCAGCCTTAACAGTTCATTCATTTCGTTGAAAAAAATATTAAAATTATTTTTGCTCATATTTGCAATATAACAAAACTATATGTAATTTGTAAATGAATAACCTACCCACTGCTCAATAATTGTTTTGATATTGAATTTGATAACGATTTTGTGAGTAATGATTTCGTCAAAATCGTCAAAAGTTAACGGTAAACTGAGTCTAGGCTCTACATGTAAATGTATCATATTATCAGTTTCATTTCATTTTCGAGTGATGAAAGTTCTGAGGAAAGCGACTCTAATAAATACTTAACAAGCATTGATTAAACTTGACTGACCGGTCACACAGAATAGATCTTAAACCTGGTATTTGAGAGAGTAATCAGACACTTTTTGACTTTGAGAGTATGGATTTCAAGCTTTTCAGCATAGGATTTCTGCCACATCCATATATATCACAGGTGTATCAATTGAGTATGGATAAGTAATAATTAAATTACTGTATGTGTTATTATTTGTGAGCACACGCCTATCCAATAACATGGGGGTCAGCAACCATAATCCTAATAAATCATAAGGTAAGAGATTGAAATAAAGCTATGTTTTGCAACTTTGTCATTTGTATATATTCGTCTTAAAATAAATTTATTTGGTTTCGTGGTTTCTTAGAAAAATGAACATTTATTCGATTTTTTTAGCCATGCAACACTATAGTACAAAATTATAGAATATGGCTTCATCATTCTAGTTACTCATGAGTTTCACACCATGTCATGATTGACAAGTGTGTTCACTGGGTCGGTACCGAATAAGCTGTTTCTTGCACACGATTGACTTAATCATAAAAACTATTCATAAACAATAATTTCCTTTATTTCATGATTTTTTAGAAATTTCAATGAAATATATATCATACAGAGTGGTCTAGACGCCTGATTTATATATTCGCAACTAGTGGCCGATATAAAGGGCAGAGTTAAATACAATTTATGAACAATATTGAGAAATTAAAGTGTCATGTTTTATCAATAGTAAATTAGTTGATATTCAACTACAAATCGCAGCTTGATTAGCTTGTGATTCGTGAAACAATAGAGTGAATGGTGGATGTTGTTATTTATTTTTAATCCAGGTAAAATGATTAAATGGGAAGATCATTTCAATTTCTAATGAATAGTAAAATAAGCCGATAATCAAATAGTCCCTCGTGCGGTCTGGAAATACAAGAACCTTTGTATTTCCAAGACCGCACTCTGCCTATTTGATAACCTATACTTCGATTACACATGTTCTAAGAAAACACCATAGTTTTATAAAGAACTATAAGCATGCCTCACACTTCTCAACTTGTCAGACTTACTCATGTAAAAGGACAATGTCAACCTTTTATAAAAGAATATTGCTGACAACTTCATATATGTAAATTGCATCAAGCAATTATCACATGGGTTTTTTTTAGATTATATCACAATTATTACATAGCAATCGCAAATGAAGGGCTCCAGGCAAGAATGTGTTATATCAACATTACATGTTTCGCCATATTGCATTGCAAAGTGTTATATGATTATAGATACATGTTATAAACATAAATATTGCTACGACATCAATGTCATCATAGTAATGCCATTTTCTTTGACCACTTCCAAATCCTTGACGATCCCATTTGATGACCAATTTAAGAATACGCAATGCCTTTTTGGTCAAATACTCATCTTCATATTAAATCAATGTAACATAGAGCCCTTTAACGATCATCAATCATTACAGTTAATCACAGGAAGCGTATTGTTCTCCTCTAAACCTTAAACAATAGATAACAGGTAGATGAAATGTCTTGATGAAATCAAAAAGAATGAAACGAAAATGACCAATGTAGCAGTTTTATAGCATTCAGGCAATGTATAATGTTCATTGTGTTTTTCAAGTAAAATAGCTAGTAATACTTAAGTGGAATTATACATATTATGGTTTATTGTTAGACTGTTTGATATATAAAGTAAGTCAAAACATATATAGATACTACACGGATTGAAACTAAATAAATCGTAATTTTGATATTCAAGGACAAAAACAAGTATTTTTATTCATTAATCAGTAGATTGTAAGCTATTACAAGTACAAGAACAGGTGTTGAATAACCTATAAACATTCACCTTCTTCTATTGCGTCACGGAAATCACCGTTAAACGATTTCAAACCATCTTCGAAATTAAACTTTTACGGTAATGAATATAATCTCACGGGGTGCTCTTCAGTTGTGAATTTTTGAATTATTGAAGAGGCGGAAATTAGATTTCGGACGTGGGCTTGAAATCGGGTTTAGATAACTTGGATAGTAATCTAAACTCGATTTCCAATTATCGGGGTGTGCAGGAACTTGGAGGTAATTATTATTATATTCACCGTGCGACACCAGCAGCAAAGGACAGATTAACAGAAAACGTGATAGATTAGCATCGGGTCTTCTGAAGTCACTGTCCATATGAATTAATAATTATTCGTGCGATGAAAAATTTGGTGTTTCCGCAATTTGTTATTGATTCTTATCTCAATCTTTCACATGATTAAATGAGAGGTCGACCGGTAATTGAACAGTTAAAATTAGAAACAAGCTATGGTGCAATGATATGTTTAATTAAGAATCATGAATAATTTATAGTTGTCATATAATCTATGAAATCCTAGTAACTAACAGTTGTCGATACGCTGAGAAGGTTGGAACTCCACGACTAAATCCGGTAGGTTTTATTTTAAATAACTTCATTTTAATATGTTGTTTATGTCGCAGTGAATTCACTTGCTTTAAGTAAGATTTGATAAAAAAAAACAATATTAATCCCTCGAAATATTGACAATTTCGAATAGTTATTGCAGAGCTCAGTGAAACACTTTGGTGAATCTGAAATTGACGTTTATTCAAAAAATATTCAATGTTGTATTGAAACTTACAAACATGTTATTCACCATTTATTATTTATATATTAAGTAATTCTTATACCGCGCTTTTATCATATATCATATAATCTTTGAGTTTTATATAAAATATCTTAATATCATTAGCACGAAATGTGGCTCATTACAGATACATTAAAGTGCGTAATAAACATTTAACAATATAGAAAAAACATATATGTTTTATATATACTATCCGCCAAAAGAAAGTATAATCCTAAATTGGTGAATATCTTCGCGAATTCTCAATATTCTAGTATGAAATTGTCATTAAATATAGCTTTCTGTCTAATTCTAAAGTTTCATGCCAATAGATCAATGGTTAAGGTGTAAACTTTGAGTAGGGGTCTACACATTATTTTTGAGTGGAAATCGGTTATGCTTATTCTGATTATAATTTGAGACTGTAGAATAAAGAGTGTAACGTTTATGCCAATTTTCAAAAATTATTTGAATTTTCACAAAACACCCAAAGCCACGTCACGCACCCGTCGATATTATTGTGATCAGGCTATGGGGATGCTGAAGACCGGTAATTCTATAAGAACACTAGTATGCCACTTTTAATTGTTAAAAGTTATATTTTATCGTTTGCAATATCACAATAAACTAATAGAGTAACAAGGGCAGACAAAAGAGTCGGCGGTGGAAGGTAGAAATGTCGAATCGGGATCGAGAGATCCAGATGTTATACCTGTGTATTCGGTTTCGCCGTGAGGCGGTCAAAGCGATAGAATCACTAGACCTGACTAATAGTCGGATTAGTCCAAATATGTTGAAACGACGTTTGCGCGGAAACGGATAACGCCTTACGCAGAACGTACGTTCGAAACCGCGGAGTCGGCATCGACGATACAATTTTGCGAAAAAGTATCGCTTTATTTATATGAAACCTCTCGCATAGCGCCCTTTGACATTTAGCTTCGAGTCCATTTTCAAATGAACCACTTATATGGCCGCCAAGGGGCGTATAGGAGCTTCGGCTATCATTTTGTAGCCTGTTCTTTAAGCCACGTTGTCTGCTTCCGGGAATGTTCTGTTGTGATTTGAGGTGGCATCCGATACGGCTTGAAGCCTTCGCTACGGAGTATCGACGAAAACCTAGCGACCAATCCTTATATTGACCCGTATATTCATAACTTTGCCGTTAACTGCCATTTATGCATGGCAAAAGGCTGAGGGTAGTCATGTTAAACATTTCAGAAATCCTAAACAAATGATTATAATCGATATTTTGAAAAAGAAATCTTTAGAAAAATGATGAAATTATATGCTCTGTAAATTGTAATATGATCGAATGAATAATACTACTAAAGTTATGTGTTTGAAAAAAGATTATACTTTCTTTTGGCGGCTAGTATATATGTTATTTTCGCAGATTTTTAGACAATATTTTGACAACAAATCGACAACTCCCTTCGTTTTATACACAATATGGGCAAGGAACCCTGCATTTCGGTTACAATAATCGTTCCAGCAAAATATAATTCAACCATTTAACATGTAAATGTTTAACATAACTGGTTTGTTTCGCAAATTTCCAGACGATATTTTTACAAAAGTTCGAGATCTCGGGCAAGGAAGATTGCATTGAAGACATAATAATCAATGCAGCCAGATAAAATTTAACCATTCAACATGCAAATGTTTAACATTACTTTTTTTGTTGCAAATTTCCAGACAAGATTTTGACAGCTCCTTTTGACCTTTAAACAACATGGGCAAGGAAGGCTGCATCGCGGTCATAAAAATAATTGTAGCAAGATAAAAGTCAACCATTTAACATGTAAATGTTCAGCAAAAACGTTATTTTTCTCTGCAATTTTCCAGACAATATTTTGACAAATCATCGACATCTCCCTGTGACATCATGGGGAAGGAAGGCTGTATTGTAATCATAATAATCGTTGCAAAATATAATTTAACCATTTGATATGTAAATATTATGTGTAAAATGTTAAAACATAACTGTTATTTTTTGGCACATTTTCAGGCAAGATTTTGACAACTCCCTGCTATCTTCAAACAACATTGGCAAGGAAGGCTGCATCGCGGTCATAAAAATAATTGTAGCAAGATAAAAGTCAACCATTTAACATGTAAATGTTCAGCAAAAACGTTATTTTTCTCTGCAATTTTCCAGACAATATTTTGACAAATCATCGACATCTCCCTGTGACATCATGGGGAAGGAAGGCTGTATTGTAATCATAATAATCGTTGCAAAATATAATTTAACCATTTGATATGTAAATATTATGTGTAAAATGTTAAAACATAACTGTTATTTTTTGGCACATTTTCAGGCAAGATTTTGACAACTCCCTTTGATCTTTAAACACTATGGGCAAGGAGGGCTGCATTGCGGCCATAATAATAGTTGCAGCAACATATAATTTCACCATTATATATGTATCTGTTTAACATAACTGTTTTTTTTTCACATTTCCAGACAAGATTTTGACAAATCATCGACAACTCCCTACAATATAAACACAATATGGGCAAGGAGGGCTGCATTGCGGCCATAATAATCATTGGAGCCGTTGTTGTATGCGGTGTGACTGCTGGTCTGGTATACGCTTTTGTCCTAAGCGGTTAGTACACAATATATATTATATTTATCTAAGTTTATTTATATATAATCGAAAGGGGCTGCCAATAATTACTTTTTAACAAACAAATAGTGAGAGTGATGCCGACATATACCAGCTGCATAAAAACATCTTTAGGCGCAAATTTACATACAGTAAACGCGCTTTATAACTTTGCTTCTCCACGCCCGCACACTTAACACTCTACGCCGACGCGCTTATTACTAAACGCTAAAATTCAATTTTTTCCACGCCTACTCGCACGCCCGCGCGCTTATGTGGGTGTATAAAAATGATACACATCATAATCATGTATCATTCCACTGCATTGATTATCTACAAAACAACAACATTTTATCCCTATTATTGTATAACCCGGGAGATGCCATTGAACTCCATACATATTTATTCGCCCATATCGAAGTATCCTGTTATGTATAAAATTTTGTTCAAGAGAATATGTACCTTATACTCTTAACCCTCACTATGGTGATGATAAATGAAAAGTGTAAAAAAAAAACTTTTACTGTTGTTTCTAAATTACCCTTTTTCTAGTAAAGAAATAAATTAAAATTTATCAATTATAAATAGTCGAAAAATACGAAAATTTTTATTTGATTATTAAGATATCATTTTTTGTTTATGTGCCATGTAATTAATTCTCAAAGAGTAAATACAATTTATGCATAAATGTTAACTAATGCACGCCCGCACGCTCGCACACTTACACGCCCGAACGCTTAAAGCCTACAACAAAATTGAAATTAAATCCACGATAAATTCCATCGTGCGCACGCCAGCACGCCCGTACGATACCAAGAGATAAAGCGCGTTTACTGTATGATTATTTTTAATTTAGTATATATATGAATATTTAAATGATCAGTTGTATCATAAAATCGATTAAATATATATTTATTATATCTTTGACGCATTATGAAGGGCAATATCTCCCGGTCAATATCACTCAGGATCCATACCAATATGGTTATTGACTCTCGGTAAAGGAAAAAGTAATGCCCGCGCCCTTCGGGCTTGGACATTAGTATTCCCTTCCCTAGGATATTAATATGAACCCTTCAGGTATCATTCCTATTGTATACATTTCATATTCCATTAAGACAATGGTGGAGGCAACAGCAATAGTAATAGCGGCGAATCCCAAAATGGAGGCGGCAACTCACAACAGATAAGTGGCGAAAACGAGACTGACACAACAATGGGCGATACTATGGACACAACACGTGTCACTGACATTGTGTCGACGACAGCGGATCACCAAAGTACTCTTTCGACGCAACCGGATGCTACAACGAGTGGTAGGTATCCCAATTTATCCTTGATTATGTCCACGTCTTGGAAAATCGACAATATGGAGACAACACGTGTCAATGACATTGTGTCGACGACATCGCATCATTAAATAATTTTTCATCAAAATACTCTGTTTACGCAGTTGGATGCTACAACTAGTGGTAGGTTGTCCCACAATATCTAAAATTGTATGCCATTGTTCCGCGATTGCACAAAACATGACCATGAATTTATGCTCACCTACAATTTACTTACACGAGGCCAGCGAGAGGTCTTGATGATTATTCAACTTACTTAAGGTCCCATTCAAGCACACATAAGTCATATTTACATGATAACTAGTTTTGACGGTGGATCAAAGTAATTTGTCTACCAAAGCTAATTTTACAAATGGTAGTCTACTACTTGTGTATAGTTTCCCATAATTGCACTTTACCTTAACTTGACCTCACCCTGACCTCATGTGAGTGAGTTTTATGCCAGCGTGGGGTCAAAATAAAGTATTTGGGCTTTGAATAAAAATAACAATACATGGTCTTGTCCACGCAAACTAGGTCATTTTTAGGAATAAATAATCAACTTGTGTTGATTAATGTATTATCATTGCGATTGCTCAATCTAATAAACCAAACTTTAAACCATTTAAGTTCATCCCACCAAGAATCACTTTTATTATATGAAGGGCACCCCACGAACATTTTTTCAAAAAGTTGTTAAATCGCCTTAGTATCACATTACAAGTATGAATAACAACAATATAATGGTCTTTGAACATTCAAATTGCAAATAGGTCTTCATTTTGTCCAAGCCAGCTGGGCTGTTCCTCCTTTTCTAGCCAGCATGGAACAGATAAAGAACACCTTTTGCGAAAATTGAAATGTTGAATTTAACTAATTTACCTATCATTTGTTGTATATAACAGTTTATTATACAATTACAAGCAGGTTTAATCAATTTTGAAATAATTGTGGTCAATTTTTATTACGAAAATGAGGGGCTTATCAAAAAAGGTGTTCCTCAATCTGCTTCAATCTCCAAGCTAGATAGAATTTTCAAGCCAGCTGGAATCTGGTGGGGAAACCTTTTTTGGGGAACAGCTCGTGAGCTACTCTTTTTATATAAGGGAACATTCGAACCACCTCAAAACTGACTTCCAACCAGATTTAAGCTTGTGTGTATAGAAAAAATATGCTGTTTTTGTGCAACCTGAAAAATAAATATTTTGTTGTTAATTGCTGGTGGTAACCATCGCCATTTAAAACCATATTATGTTCATTCTATAATTTAGAAGGTGCTACAGGAGGCCCTACCGATTCTACCACTACGGATTCGAACAACCCAACCGACAACCCAACCGACAATCCAACCAATAATCCCACTAATCCCCCTAGCGACGCCCCAACCGACCCACCTACCGACCCTCCAATGACTACAACAGAGGAACAAGGAGGTGAGAATATGTATAGGTTATCGAATAGGTAGAGTGTGGTCATGGAAATACAAGAGCGTCGAGACGTAGTCGAGACTTTCTTGTATTTCCAGTCCACACGAGGGCCTATTCGATAACCAGCTTATTTTATTATTCATTAGAAATTGAAATGCTCTTCCCCTTTGATCGTTTTACCTGGATTTGAAATAAATAGCAACCTCCACTCGCTCTATTGTGTCACGAATCACAAGCTAATTAAGTGGACAAGGTGTGGTTGAATATCAACTCATTTCATATTGATAAAACGTGACACTTTAATTTCTCAAAATTGTTCACAAATTGTATTTTACTCTGCCCTTTATATTGGCCACTAGTTGCAAATATATAAATCATGCGTCTAGACCACTCTGTATGATATATATATCATTGAAATTTCTAAAGAATCATGAAATAATGCAGGTCTTCTTATAATCGTAAAGAGTTAGTTCGTATTGATCAACCGAGCCGTCAAACCAAGATTCAAACCACAAATGCCGTGGCGACAATAAACAAGTTACAAGGCATGTTATTCGGCATGGTAACAGTGCATTCGAAAGCTTAATGATTGAAATATGAATATTGAATGCGTTATTAATTAAAACAGTGTTAATTAATAGTTGGTTAATATTTCTTGGCTTTTTGGCACTTAATTAATTTTGTGGGTTACACGTTTATAGGTGCATGAAAACATTATTGTTATAGTCGACATGATATACTATCAAGCCTTAAAACCTAGTTTATGAAGAAACACACACATAATGTAATACGTCGAACATCCATTCATACATACGACTACAATTTAATCGATTGTTTACCGCATATGAACATTTCAGCTTTAAGGGAGCATCATTTAATAAATCACACTAACAACTATTTCAGAATGATTGTTGGGATTCAATTTTGCAATTCACAGTTAAGACAATAGTACTGATAATAAAATTGCTAATTTATATGTTGATTAAACCGTTTGATAACGATGTCTTTTAATGTCACTCACAGTTCAAGCAAATGCAATGAATGAAGATATTTTAATCGCTTTAATAACTTAATGAATCGTATTATAAATTTACATGTTCCTGAAGCTGTTTGATCACGATGTCCTTATTTGGTATACGCCCAGTAAACAGAGAACATATTTTTCACGTTATAAAAACGTTTTTTTGCACCTAAATACGTTTTATTCACGTTTTAAAAACGTTTTTTAAGGTTTTCTGTTTACGTCCGGGGGCTTTTTGACCGCGGTCAAAAAGCCCCCGGACATAAAGTCCCAAGTTTGGGCAACATAGGACATAAAGTCCCCGGCCGTAAAGTCCCTGGACATAAGGTCCCGGACATAAAGTAACCGAAATTGCAACATTTTTGATCACGATGTCTTGATTTCTGTCATTTATTGTCAATTGCAGGGCAAACCACTACGATGACCATGGAGCCAACCCAGCCCCCACCAACAGATCCACCAGGTAAAGGAGTGGTTACATTAAAGTAATAATAAAAAAATAATAATAATAAATGATAATAATAAAAGTAGCGATTATTGTTGCAACTTGCTACTTTTACTGTTTTTTTCGTTTATGAGATCGCAAGCAGCATTAGATTATCGCTCCTTGCGAATTTATACATGAAGAAAAAAAGTTAAAACCGCAAATGGCGACAAGAATCGCTACTTCAACGTAACCGCTCCCTAAGGTTGCGTTCATATTTTCCAAGTTAAGGCGACAATTAACAATTCAATTTAATTAAACAACCTTCAAACTACCATCAAACTTAGTTCCAGCTTAGGAAAGTAAGGTCGAGCTCATCCTCAACGAAAACAAAACTCAAAACACACATTTTTTTGCGTTAAACTAGAAGCAAAACTTGTAATAAAACATAGTAGTTAATTCCATCTATTGACCTAGAATCATGCGCTTTTATTTCGGGTAAACGCGCCTTACGCCTGCGTTCATATACTCAAAGTCAAGGCGACAATTATCAATTATAGTTCATTAAACAACCTTCAAACCATCTTCGAACAAATAAAGCATATTATAATATAAATCTGTATTAATGTTAGCGTCAATCTGAGCTATCAGCGTATGCTTACATTGTCGTAAAACAATTGGGACAGCTTACATAAAAGTAGCGATTTTTATCGTTGCTTGCGAATTTCACTGTTTTTTTTTCTAAACAAAATCGCATGTTGCGATAATCCGGTCGCTGCTTGTGATTTCAAATTAACAACTGCTTGTTCACTAAATGGATGTCGATATAGCCTGAAATTGACCAGGTATTGTAAACATACGCTTAAATTTGGGCAATCATATGGGCAATACACAGATTGACTGAATACTTATTTGAAAATATTTGTCATAGAAAAATCGTAACATATGCACACATGCATCATGTCAATTTATTGCAGCCGCTCTAGATTGTTTTCCAGCCGGTACCCTCTCCAGTTTTTTAAACGATGTAACAATTTCAAACTTCTCTCTGAATCGTACATATAACTGAAAATTATAAATAACCAAATTATAATACATGTACACATACATTATGCAAATTTATTGCAGTCGCTCCATATTGCTTTATTAAGATAAGACGACGTGCTAGAAAGCCCCACGGGCTTTTGAGCACAGCGGGCTTTTTTGCACGTAACACCGGCCCTCTCCAGTTTTTTAAACGATATAACTTTTTGAAACTTCTCTCTGAATCGTTCATATAACTGAATATAAAGTTAATTATAACAGATCCAAAAATACATACTTTATGCCAATGCATTGCAGTCGCTCCAGATTGCTACCCAGCTGGTATGCTCTCGAGTTTTTATAACGGGGACGTGAGTGTGACAGCTGACGGTCGGACATGCGAACGTTGGGATTCACTTCCAATTGAAGTCATTGAACTCACGAACCATATCAACGCTTTCCCAGAATCCTCATACACAGAGGCCGGTAACAAATGCAGGTAAAGAGTAACCGAATATATAAGACACCTGTACACACGTTTTAAAACGTTACTAAAACGTTTTTAGCACAACAAAAGTTTTAAAAAAGTTAACAATAAGTTCTATGATAACTGGGAAGGAGCTGGCCACATGGAAAGCTTTTTTCTCCCATCCTTTTGTTTAATAACAAACCTTGATTTTGTAATATATTCGAAATGGCTTGTGTCACTGTTTTCAAAAGGCGTCGAGCTATTTATAACACAACCAGCACTTTGCTGCGTTTTTATTATTCTTTTTTTTTTCGTAAGTTATAGGCTCTAGGTTAAAACACAGGATTTGAAAATATAAAAAGCTCGAAGCAGGGTCCCTTGTGGTCAGGCCCTAAAGGGGATGGAACAAGAAGATATGTGTATATTTCTGTTTTGAAAGACATTTGAATGAAAAGAAACACAACTTCTTATGC
>LQRL01021514.1:1006-18332 GCA_001703475.1 Hydroides elegans
CAGGGGTGTACCTTAACTGAAATTGAAGGTCGCGCGCGCGCGACCTTCCCAAAAACGACGGTCGCGCGGCCAAAATGACGGCCGCGCGGCCTATTTTCAAAATGACACTTAGTATTTATATAATTTATCACTAGTCATTAGCCAATACCCGCTTCTTGTAATCGCCCAATCTACATTTTTATGAAAACTTTCGTTAAACGCTCCCCTTTTATAATGGAGTACAAGAATGTTCGTAAAAGCCAAAAGCGCCCCCCCCCTCACAGTTTTGTAACCGCCAGTCCCACTGTTGACGGCTCACCAACTAAACTTCTGGGTGTACGGTAACTTAATATTTTACGGATAATGGAAACTAATTCTATAGGCTAAATTGTTTTAGGCGATTTGCCATCCAAAATATAGTCAGCGGAATAAGTTTTTTTTTTTTGTAAACTTGAATATTTGTCTGTGAAGCCATGTACTCACTACTGTTTTACTCGCACTTAACCCAGTGTATTTAACTTAAAAGGTGACAATATCTTGTCGCCATGAGGTTTTTGAAAGATGTATATGATTTTTACAAAAAACATAGTAAGGAGAAAAAGGAAAACGTTAATTAATTGCAGGGATGAAATAATTCTCGCCATGGGGAGAACATTTTGTGATAATTTTCACTCAAAAATATTAATCAAATCTAAAGATTCGAAAAAAATAATCCGCTCGCGCCTTCGGCGCTCACACATTCATTCTTAGGAATCTATACATCTGAATGCAAACCAGCTTTCGTGAAATTAACATTTCATTTTTTGTCGCCCTTAATTGTCAATCCTTTAGAACTGTTGACGAGTTTTAATCTTCCGTTGCAAGTGTGATATCAAGACTCACTCGCCAGTTTGGCGATTGTGAAAATTGTCTAATTGACATCGCTGTTAATGATGTGAATAAAAAACACATAAAATGGTATGTTGGATATGCAATTAACATAATCAATGAATAGCATAATTTAAAATAGTAAAAACAATACAAATGATTTAATAACAAACCCAAAATGACAGTCGCGCGACCTTCCCAAAATCGACGGTCGCGCGGCCGAAACGACGGTCGCATATGCGACCGCGCGCCCGCTAAGGTACACCCCTGCGCAAGTAATCAGATTTCGCTTCTTTAATTTCACGTTGTACTTCGTTTCTTAATTTGTTATACATACATTTGATACTAGTATCAGAACTTTGCTTGTACATTGTAAATAGACCGTCCCTCATTGCAATCTTTTCGAGGATCTGTGATGACATCCAAGGCTCGGTGTCATATATCCGCAGACTATTTCACAACATGAATCGTAATCGATATACTGATACCAATATTACATTTTGGCATTATGTCAATGGTTCAAGTTGACCGCAACTTTGTCCAGGGCAAGGATTTTAATTTTTATATGAACACCTACCAGGAAGTGAGTTAGACCGGGTGTTTTTTATCATTTCGTTATTACCTGCATATAATATTCATATCATTAAATTCAATATGTTATTCGATTTTGTAAATCAATGTTGGATTGTAGAATTAATTCTTACTTTTTGATAAAACTGCAATTTTATCAAAAGTTTTCATGTTTTCATACAAATCTTCTGACAGCTTCCGGTGTGTTTAGGCATGCGCGTGTTTTCCACCCACTTCTCGTCAAAGATCGATTTGGGACACTTGCTTGGAGACGTGTAAACAAAGAGGTCCTTCAATCAAATCTTTAAAATGTTGTGATAAACTAGTTTAAAAGGATATTTTTTGGAATAGCACACAAGTAAGTTAATGGAAATTTTCATATTCATGCTATTATGTATATTGCATATGCCAATATATAACAAAGGATATATACACGTAGAGGTCGATGACAAATCCCCCGTCATAACATGTTTTGTTAATTGGCCTAATCACAAACAATCTACATGTACATGTAGACTATGTCATAACGTTGCGACGTTTTTTATAGTTGTAAGTGTAATGCAAATGTTAATATTATGCTTAACATTTATACATATATCTATCGATGATTTTTAGAAAAAATAACAATCTAATTCAATACCCCGCAAATCTATATATACACGTACATAGATTCGTACATATGTAAAACAGTTGCTGGACAAGTATTTTGCATAGAAGCCTTATAACGTTATTCATGTGAAAAGTTCAGTATAATATCTATCAATGCATGTAACATGAAAAATGAATTACGGAAACCCATATTTTAGAGAGAAAAAAGTGTAATGAAATGTTATTAAATAACAAACATGGCTTAATTTTAAGAGCATACAGTGAATCTATAAGGATACATTTCAAATCAGCAAAAATGCTGATACTTATAAAAAATATGTTCAAGGAAATTGTTATATATGTGAATGTTAGGTAATATAATGGTATTGTAATTATAATCAACTCACGCACTCATATTACTTTTACCGTATAAATTTGTTTATAATAAAATATTCATGTGTAATATTTGGACTTTTTTTTTATTTTTTTTAAATTTATTTTTGATAAAATAAAATGAAATACCCGAAACCATTTTAGATTTTAAGAAAAAAAGTAGACCAATGGGTAGGTAGGGCTCCTCTATTAGATAAGCACAAATGTTTCCATTAAAGAAACATTTATGCAAACAAGATCAATTGTTATATGTCGCGTTGAGAGTGCTTGAGTCGCTAAACACTTTTACAATGACTGGATACAGAATCAATGACATTATTTACATGTTCACTTGAAGGCTCAATGATATATGAAAGAGAGGGGCTTCGGGATAATCTCTATTGATAAATCATGCTGTGTGGGTCAGCCATTGTCGAGAAATTATACATGGTGTTAAAAGGGTGTTCTGAATAATTATTCGTTGGTTATAATAATGAGACATGTGACCTATTCAATGTTGATGTTCAGGGTAATTTCTTTAAGTAATTATGATATTTTTTCCTTGTGATAAAATCCATTGTACTTACATCGATTCAGAATATATAATTATAGCAAATACTTATGAAACATGCATTTTTCCGAATTTGGATTTAAAATTATCAAAACATTTCATATTGTTTATATAATAGTCATGGACGGGGAGACAAACGATGCTTACGAAAATGACCTGGAGGCAGAGAAAAAGACCCACGTTCACTTTGCAAGCACCGATAAAGATGCCGATCTTGCGAGTTCTACAATAGGACAAGAAGGTGGAATCCTCATAACAGAAACGGGTATGTTAAAATACATCGATGTTTATGTGTATTCCATTTTTTCTTCTGAATAATATATAATTATTAGCTTCTTACTATATATCTAAAGGCTGGATTATACGCTACTTAAAGGACTGTTTTATTTCCTAATGTCTATTTTGCAAAACAATATTGACACTTTATTGAAAAAAAACTAGTAAAATAAGATAAGTGATAATGTTTAACACAATAGAGTTTGTAAAAAGATAAATATTTAAAATGTTTATAAGTAGACATTTATTTTTTTTCTGAAAAATAAATCATTATGAATTCATAACTATATACCGATAAATATTTATGATAAAGCTTAACACAATAGTGTTTGTAACAACTAAAATAATTAGTTGATCAACACAACCATGCGACGTTTTGTGAATACCCACTCGGCAAAGACACGTCCTTATCATGTCCCCTCGACGTCTTTACATGACGTCCTATTTTATTCCTCTACTGGGCCTGTATGAAAGTTTTTGAACTTTGTTAATGTCAATCTTAAAAGTACAAGTGCATCACAGTAATTATGCTATGCTAAAACTCGATTTTATTATAAACCGACAAAGTTATTGGCCTTTAAAGACAAATCTTTAACTTGGGTTTTATTCGTATAAAATGCCAGGTAAATACGAAATATTTGAAATACAATATTTTATCTATTCTGTTCTGTGAAAATGCCAGCAAGATAGATGTTTGGAAAGAATAGATATTTCACAGAATAAATCGCTGGGTACTCCTGTTAAAGGACGGTCTTTTATCGGACGTAATATTTATTAAGGACATTTTTATCTTAATATCAAAATCATTTTATATTTAAATATCATATATATACCTTTTCGAGGAATATGATAGATATTCAACTGGACTATCATATTCCATTTTAAAATCAAAACATTTCCTACTATAAGAGGTCAAAAATCAAAATTTTCAATTTTCGGAGGGGCATTCGCAATGCTCTTAAACAATAAGTGTTTTCGGTAAGTTCGTCTTTTAATTAAGTCCTAAGAAGGTCCGATTACGTCCCGATCAAAATATATCGTCCTTTCTATGTCATTTTGCCATATCAAGGGGACGTCAAATTTGCAACGTCATAAGGACGCCATTAATAGCGCGTCCTTACAACGTCTGATTATTTACGTATTCTGGACGTGTAAATATGTCACGTCACGAAAAATTCGTCCTATCGACGTCATTTTACGGCATCGCTGGGACGTCTCCTTTTAAACATCTTAGCGACGTCCTTATTGCGTCGCGGACGTCTGGGCGTAAAACCACGTGATTATGACGTCCTGAGGAGGTTGTTTGCCGAGTGGGTATTAGCCATGGAAATCATATATTTATGTTTAAATTATGCATGTATATTACAATAGTGTTTTCATGAATGTCTTATATTTCATCACATAGGACCTGAAGAAAATGACCCTCCATTGATCAATGGACAAAGCGAGGAGCCTTTGGAAACTCAAGAGAAAGAAGCCATTCCGTCGGTTGATGTGTATGAAAAGATCATCAAAACAAATGGCAAAACAATTCTCAATCTTATGGGTTGTGATCTGAAGCACTTTCCTAGTGAAATCGCCGAGATTAAAAATCTAGACTGTCTATTTTTGACAAACAATGCGATATCTCATATACCTGATGAAATCAAGCAATTAGAAAACCTCGAAGCTCTTACCATACAGGGGAATTGCTTGACTGAATTAAATCCTGCGTTAGGTAAATATATATGGATTAATCTTTTTTTGATAATATATAAAACATAAAATCATGGCTGACGGCCTGCATGTAAATATAGTACTATACACTTTATCACATTTCTGTCTGTAACATTGTTGTGTCGATTACATAACTTCTATTATCATTGCTATATTCATGCTACTTGAAAGGACACTCCATTTTAGGTGCTTTGAAAAGACTTCGAATACTAGATGTGAGTGACAATCAATTGACATCACTCCCTGATGAGCTGGCCTCCTTACCTTTATTAACACAGATTGTTGCAAATAACAATAATCTTAGAGAACTACCATCCTGCGTTTTGCAAATGGAACAGATTGAGGTAAGTTTTCCGATTAAACTTTTTTATCGGAAATATATTTTTTTTAAATTTATTTTTCTATGACACATGTGTTTTCAGCTTTTGTAAGTTAAACAACCTATGTCTGTTATGCATGTTGTTTGCATGTATGACTTTTCAATATCTTATTTTTAATCCGGATAAGCATTTGTATAATATTTGAATTATATTGAAACTGAATTTTGACATTATCATTGTATTAAATCCCTTATGTTATTTTTTAAGACGATCGGTTTCAATGGAAACCAAATACGTCATATTCCAGATGGAATTGCAGATTTGCAAAATTTGCGCCATCTTGCTTTGGAAAACAATGACATGGAATTTCTCAACCCTGCAGTGTGTAAGATTCACTGTCTACAAAAACTTCACCTGTCTGGCAACTGTATGACGAATTTACCATATGAAGTAAGACATTTTTACCTTTAATATAAACGTCTTTTTATGGCCCGCCTGACGATAGTCAGAGGGCCATATTGGTTTTACCCTGTCCGTGCGTGCAATTTTTCAACGGAAATGGCATCTATGGATATCAAAACGAGTTTTGGTATAGGTGAAAGGTCTGAGTTGGGGTGGTTGTCCGTCCGTCCATCCATCCGTCCGTCCGTCCATCCGTCCGTCCATCCGTCCGTCCGTCCATCCGTCGTACGCACGGGTTTTGTGTAATGAACTTGTCCTAGGGTTTTCAACCGATCGACCTGAAACCTTTTGGAATCGATTATATATATATTGCAGGTGTGCACCTCCCCTTTTGACCGACCTGGCTCTTCCGGTTCGGCCCCGGGGAGTCTTAAAACACAGCTCCACCCACTGCATTTTATATATTTATGCTATGTTTTGTGTAATGAACTCGTCCTAGGGTTTTCAACCGATCGACCTGAAACCTTTGGGAATCGATTATATATATATTGCAGGTGTGCACCTCCCCTTTTGACCGACCTGGCTCTTCCGGTTCGGCCCCGGGGAGTCTTAAAACATAGCTCCACCCACTGCATTTTATATATTTATGCTATGTTTTGTGTAATGAACTCGTCCTAGGGTTTTCAATCGATCGACCTGAAACCTTTGGGAATCGATTATATATATATTGTAGATATGCACCTCCCCCTTTTACCGACCTGGCTCTTCCGGTTCGGCCCTGGGGGGTCTTAAAACATAGCCCCACCCACAGCATTTCGTCAGATTGATGCTATGTTTTGTGTAATGAACTCGTCCTAGGGGTTTCAACCGATCTACCTGAAACCTTTTGTAATCGATTATATATATTGAAGCTGTGCACCTCCCCTTTTGACCGACCTGGCTCTTCCGGTTCGGCCCCGGGGGGTCTTAGAACATAGCCCCATCCACAACATTTTATAGATTTATGCTATGTTTTGTGTAATGAACTCGTCCTAGGGTTTTCAACCGATCGAACTGAAACCTTTTGGAATCGATTATATATATATTGAAGATGTGCAACTCCCCTTTTGTCCGACCTGGAACTTCCGATTCGGCCCCGGGGGGTCTTGGAACAAAGCCCCACCCCAACAGTATTTCACACATTTGTCTATGTTTTATGTAATGAGCTCGTCCTAGGGTTTTCAACCGATCAATCTGAAACCTTTTGGAATCGATTATATATATATATTGAAGATGTGCAACTCGCCTTTTGGCCGACCTGGCTATTCTGGTTTGGCCCGGGTGTCTTAGAACATAGCCCCACCCCTACAGTATTTCACACATTTGTCTATGTTTTGTGTAATGAACTTGTTTAAGGCTTTTAAACCGATCAACCTTTCTTTTTCTTTTTTGGAATCGATTATATATATATATATGGACGATGTGTGTCTCCCATTTTGACCGACATTACTTCTCCGGTCTGTCCCCGGGAAAGGGGGAGGGGGTCGGGTGGGTATGAAAACATTAGCCTATACCGCATGGCCATAAAGCATTCGCGTTCGGTAAGACGGGTCTATGGCGTGTGTCTTATGCACGTCCACACCTGCCGTTAGCAGAAAGGTTGGTCACGTGGTGGCTGAAAAGTTTTTACTTAGATTAACTTAGTTTAAATTTATAACCTTTTTCCTTAGGGGTTTGCACTCGGGATCTGCAACGTTTGGTATTGCATATATTACGCATGACTGTGTGTGGCATATAAGTGATTCACAGTTTTAATTTTATGTATGTTTTCCGGGATCTTCTTGTATGATTTGTTTCTATTAAAATGATGATAATGAAGGCAACGCATTTAATGTCGATTTCTAAATTTATTCCTTTTGAAAATACAAATATTGTCAACACCACAATAACAATTTCAAATCAAGCACAGATCTATTTCTATTTTTTTTCTAATAACTTGTCTGTTAACTTAATCGAATCGCAATCCCGATACCAATCCCCCTTTGAATATCAAGCACCGTCTTTTAAAGGAATCAAACATTCTGGAAGCCAAGAGCCTAGATATTTTAACTAAATTGATATAAATGATTCTGTTGAAAGTAAAACGACAGGGTGATGAAAATAGTAAATTTAGTGGTCAGAAACCGGTGCTCGACCCAGAACAATGTGACCGAAAGAGCAAATTCCATGTCAAACGAAGTATAAAACCTTATGCCTAGATTCAGCGGCGGAATCAAATAATAGCCGAATAATAATAAAAGAAATGAAATGTTTCGAACAATTTAGCTATCTATAATATTGCTAAGGGTTTTCTTATTATATTCATACTCATAATGCTTAAAGTATACCTTAATTATATCTGATTTCTTATTTTATAACGATAATTTTAATATTTCCTATCTCTTTATTTTCATTGATCATAACCGTTGCTGAAAGTCACATGACCAGTCAACGAGGCTTTAAGTGTAAACTCTATTTTGGGAATCTCTAAATATAAAATAACAGAGCAAAAACCCAGAGATATCAATTTTGAACCCAAAATACAAACTCAACTTTTGACAATCTGATGATAATTGAAGATTTATACGGTTTTTCTTATTTCAGTTACTATATTTTAGTTAACATTTCGTTCTATTTTAAGAAGAGCGCATTGACCCACTAAATTGAATTTTAATCCAGATCTAGAATTTCGAAACATGATATAAAATCTATCTACGATACATAAGCTTATCCATTGACTGCAAACATATCGACTGATATGTGCATAGCTATTTCACATCGGGCGCAATAGCTCACTTGGTAGCGGGTCTGTCCATGGTGCTGGAGGTCCTTAGTTCGAATCTCGATTAAGACAAAAACCGATCATAAACTAATGTGCAAATTATGTTTATTAACTTGTTTTTTTTTTAGCAATTAGGGTATGGAAACCGCAATTTGTTGAATTAAGTGGTCAAAATAACTTATGTGACTTATGTTTACTTTAGTTGAAATTGTGTGCACATTCATTCATATCTCAAATTGGCCTGTAGCTCAGCGATAAAGCATCAGACTCGTGATCATAAGGTCTTGGGTTCGAATCCAATCTCATACAGACCAGTACTATAATGCTACTATTATAAACTAGTATGATAATATTTTAATTCGGGAATTGTTTGAATAGTGTAATTTTTGTTTGATTTTGGCGGCTTCACTGATTTATGAGAAGCGGGTCATTCGTGCTCCGACGGACACATTTCTAGTTTTATATCCGAATCATTGTGATTTTACCTATGTTAAGTATCAAACAATAACCTTTGAAATTTATTTAGGCACATGTAAGGAGTTTCATGATATAAGATAGCCATATTTTTTTAGATTTAGCTCGATACTATTTCTTGAATTAATCTCTTAATTCGCTGAAATTGACATGTCAAAACCTTCTATCAAAATGTAATAGTATGATATGATAGCAGATGTAATTGTACCATTCGAACAAACACATGGTGTTATAATGTCTTCCCTTTGGATTGTCATTTAGGTTCAAGATATGGTTAGGCTCCAACAACTGCTATTGGATGATAATGATTTAGAATTCATTCCAATCCAAGTGTTTTGGATTCGAAGCTTAGAAGAGCTTGGCCTCTCAAACAACCGAATATCCTACATTCAAGAAGAAGAGGTTGGTAAACTCGAAAATCTTAAGGTGCTAGGAATGAACCACAACCGCCTGACACAGATACCAATGCAGTTGTTTAACCTTAGAACACTCGAAGTATTGGGACTTGAAGGAAACAAAATCGAAGTGCTACCACCCGAGATAGGAAACCTTGAAGTACTACAAGAACTGTATATGGGAGATAATGTGCTTACAAGTATTCCGGACGAATTGTGTATGTGTTCCCTACTTCAAATGCTTAGTCTGAGCAACAATTCCATTTCCTCTTTACCAATTGAAATCATGAATATGAGAAACTTGATTTCTCTGACTCTCCATGACAATAATTTCCAAGATTTGCCAGAATCCATCTGCTCATTGACCGAACTGACTTATCTCACCCTTCATAAAAACCGACTAAGACATCTTCCTGCAGATTTTGGAAACATTGAAAAACTAGTTAATCTGGACTTGAGTGAAAATAGTTTTGAAGAGTTTCCGGTTGCATTGTGTAACCTCAAAAGCATTGAGGAGCTTGATTTACATAGTAACAAAATACCCATACTTCCGCCTGAGTTCGCAAATCTGACTGGACTCAAAACTCTCAAGCTTCAGCAAAATGTAATAGAGCACCTTCCCATTGAGCTATGTGGTCTGAACAAGTTAGAAGAGTTGGATTTATCTCGCAATTTGGTTGAAGATGTCCCCGAAGAAAGCAAAGAACTTGCCAGTCTTCGATGCTTAGATCTCTCTCAAAACAAGTTTCGCTTGTTTCCTGTGGAGGTGTGTGCGATCCCTAATCTAGTTACTCTAAAATTCGACCAAACGGAAGGTTGCAAAATCACAGAAATTCCTGATGATATCGAGGGCTCTAGTGTATCACATCTCCACGTTTCAAATAACCTTATCACACATATACCTAAAAGTGTGATCAATATGCGAAATCTCAATACGCTTGACGCCGGTAATAATAGGTTATCAGTGTTTCCCAAAGGCCTATGCTTTGTGAAGCAGTTGGAAAATCTGCTTTTGGGAAACAATTGTATTCAGCTATTGCCGGAAGAATTTGATCAGCTCAAAAATCTCCAAACCCTCGAACTTCACAACAATCCATTGAAAAATCCACCGTCGGATGTGTGTGTAGGAGGGGTTATGCAGCCGATCGGGAGATTCTTACGGAAGTTCATGGAAAGGGAAGGTAAATAAATTATATTTCATGAAACAAGAATATACATATATGCATATATAGTATGTACATGTACTCTGGCCAACTAATTAGTTCTTCGTAAGTTTAAAGATTACAGGGGCTAAGTTTAACACCTCATTGCTTGGTTTATACTTGACTGACGTCAAATTAAAGTGTAGTTTTGACAGTTAGTTTTCCATACTCTTATGTGCAATAAGTTATTCCGCTATTCATTCTTTAAGGTTGCTTTATTTGTCAATGTCTTTCAGATATTCTCCTTGAAAGAGTTTTTCAAACGCTGAAGACCTCAATGAATAAGCATGAACTCCGGTACCTTATGCGAAAATTGAGGTTTGATGAAGAAAAAATAAATGAGTTGGAACAAACGTTCCACGGCAAAGATAAGTTGCAAGACCGCATCTATGCAGCTTTCAAGTGAGTATTTTTTTGCATATTCATACACCCCAATTTTAGAAGTTTTTAATGCTTTATACTCTATTACTCTAATGCTCTAATACTCTAATACTCTAATACTCAAAAGTATAAAGCCATCTCTCATCGAAATTATTAAAAGTTGCTTACATATTAAAACGAAAAAGAGAATAACACTTTTGAATTGCTCTTGAAATGAAGAGTTGTGTATAGCATATGTTTGATCTTAAATATATTTGCTGTTAAATATACTGTTAAATAACTATCTATAAAAATTATCTTGTAACTTTTATAAAGTAATCTAATATAGCACAATATAAGTAGGTATAGTTTGAAACTGCTAAACTATTTGGTTTTATTTTTCAGGCATTGGCGAGAAACGAACGGCAGTCAAGCCAATTTAGATGGTCTTGTTTATGTCCTTCACATCGTCAATATGGATGAGCTATCCCAGAAACTGCGCAACATAAAGATTCTTTCAGAAACAATCAGATTGTAATTTGGAATCGCAGATCATTTAATAATATACGTGATATTTTCTTAAACACTATAATACATATTGTCTATTAGAGATGGTAAGCTACACTACATGTCTACAAATACCAAGGGTGTAATGTGCACATGAATATTATAGAGCTTTAAGTAAGAATAACTTAAAAGAAAGTTGTCTAATATAATAAATTTGTTTAAAGTTGTATATTCTGAATGGAATGTTAAGTCACCGATAAAAACACTTTGCTTGTATTTAAGTGCAACCTCTGCTTAGATAAAAACAATAAGATTATATGGAATTTAGCAGATCACAGAACAGTAAATGTGATATATTTTTAATGATTATATATATTTTCTATTAGAAATTGTAAGCGACACTTGAAGTAACTAAAGTCTACAAATATCAAGGTGTAATGAGGAAGAATTAATTAAAGAGAAAGTTGTCTAATATAATAGTTGTGTCACTAAATTGCAAGTGCAAACTATGCTTGAGGTTAAATGTGTATTGCCATTATAGTTGTTCACGTAATCAAATTTAGTATTTTAGTTTGATTTAAATTTGAGTACGTTTTCGGGCAAACGATTATGTCTATATTAAGCCAATGGCGACAAATATATTATTGTTGGGCTCTTATCTGACATAAAGTAAGAGAGGGTTTATAAACACAACATAAGTGTAAGTAGTATATCGTTATATAACAATAATCAAT
This sequence comes from Hydroides elegans, assembly GCA_001703475.1. NCBI lineage: Eukaryota > Metazoa > Annelida > Polychaeta > Sabellida > Serpulidae > Hydroides > Hydroides elegans. Next base: position 13,140 of record LQRL01021514.1, read on the forward strand.
ACATTCCCTCTGTAATGGCGTCGTTAAATCTTTAGATCTTTTATGTCTCAATAAACTTGAGCAACGTGATATTTCAAGTATGCATTTAGTTACCCTAATATATTAATGATTCAAGCAGTTATAGATAAAATAGTTTTGCTTTCAATTAATCATATAGGAAGTTTTATTTTCTTTATCTAATAACTGGTTGATGCCTTAATTGATAAAACTCTTTTGTATATCCAATAATTAGGTTAAAAGGCTTTTATTTTGTACACGAGATATTTGTTTCCTATCATTGCAAAAAGTCTTTGGTTTTATATATGTTATTGAACGATTGTGAAGATATTTTGAAAGTATATACACAAAGCACAACACAACAATTCAATGGTCTATAATGTGAATCGGATATATTCAATAAAATGCTTAAGCCTATGTTGTCTACCCTTAGTGAATTGAACTCAAAGAGGCAAGTGTACTTTTCAAAAATAAGAATTTACAAAGCTCTTAAGACTAATTAAAGCGGCAAATAGGTGTACAAAGTTAACGCGGGAATATTATAAAACCTCACCAGCTTGTGATTAACAACTGTGTCCTTATTTAGTCGATCCAATTGCAAAATAAATGCTCGTTAGATTTATTTCCATCAATGTCATTTTATAAAACCGCAATTGTATATAACGATGTCAGTAATTATAATATAGGTTATGAATCAACGAACATAAACAATTACCTTTTTTCACAGAGTATTATATAAATAATTATAAGTAATTATAAAAATATATAAAAAGCATGTCGAAATACACAATGAATTATCTATGTAAAATTTATGCATTTTTATTACTATCCTAATTGCTGCCTTACTATGTAAATTTTATCATGGCAGATTTTATAAATCGGTTGTAAGGAATATACTTGCCTGTGTGCAGCAATCGTGGGATAATATATGATTTCCTGATGAAAATTGTAGTTTCTCTTTCAAGGACAACAAAGAATTACATAATTATTTGTAAATCACATTTATTTATTTTTTTGCAAATCAAATCATTAAAATTATTTAGACTGCCTTTCATTCTACAAATTAGTATGCAAACAGAGGGAATGAATTCATTTAGATTTATTAACGACAAAGTCTATAAAAATCTGGATACCCTATAAACAACTCAATTAATTCACACACATTAAATAACCACACTTCATGGTACACTGTAAGTGTTAACATCTTGTCAAAACATATTTTGTTTTGACACATTTGCCCTCTCTATTTTATAATTAGCATCAGTTAAACAAGTTAAGAGTTCAAAAATAGGAGTTAAAATATAAGCCCCTCAAGTGTACCAAATAATGTGCATTTCATGTAAATGGCATGTGATATACAATATTCAGATTGTCAGTAAATATGTTATTAATATAATGATTAGATGGTACAAACCAATCTTATTTTCGTTGATACAATATAATTTTTGAACTATGAAAAATAACAGTGTCTAAAAAGGATGTTGTTAATTTCGATCCAAGATAAACAAGTCAAGCATATACATAAAATTGGTGTATAATGTGATCAAAAGCACATTCCGTCCATTAATAAACAGAAAAAAAATAATTGTTTATTGAGTTTTACACCTTTACCACACCGAAATTATGAGTTGTATGTATTTTGATTGATTTCCGAATCAATTATCAATGTATTACAAAAATAAATCCTTACGCGGATGATTTTTGATGAAAAGGTAGTATAAATGCAATGAGTTCTAACAAACATGCAATGAGTTCTAATAAATATGTTTTATATACGAATTTGTATATAAATCTATAATTCTAGACATTCCCGACAAAGATTCAAATATACAATCGGATGCTCTTTATTAGGTAACGATACGTGCTATTAATTTCCTTCTATCATTTTATTCAAATTACAATGCCCAATCCCATATTTCTAATAGAAACAAATAAATCTTGATGATAACAATAAATTGTTTTTTTTATTAGTTAGTTAGGTCTCAAGATTCAATAAAACAGCCGTATGAAGACTATATCAAACTAATATTTTAGTTGATTTTATCACGGAATCAAACACGTCCTCTTTTATATTAGTTTGATAAACGTCTTATAAAAGTCTTTATAATACAATTGTTTTTGAACAAAGCAACTGCGCTTCTTAGTTCTTGTGCCAATGAATATATACGTGAACTTATATTCTTAAAAAAATATACCTGTCAATCGTCCTGTATAAATAACTCGCTTGTATTCAATATTTAATCAATTTAATAATCGCATTTTTAACATCATTGTCTTTATTTAACGTTTTGAAAAACAAATATCTTAGGTCAACTTATGATACCAAATTGCTTTTATTGCACAAATGAAAGTTAAAATGTTCTATTATTGGTTTTTTTTTCGTTCCTTGCGTATATAAGAAAGAAATAAGGTACATTGATATCACCATTATTTATTTCCCTTTAAATATAACATACAATATTTATCCCTGTTACCTTAATAACCTCACACCTAACACATTGATTCATAAAAAACACTCTCTGGCATCTTGCGAATCATGTTGTATTTAGTGGTTAATGTTTCTAGCCTGGATGGAGTCCTACCTTATTGATAGAAAGCAATATGCATAAAACAAATATCAGAGTGTTTGGCCATATTGCTTAAATACAATAAAAAATGTTTGGATATTGAGAAAAACACTAAAAAACAACCACCATGAACATTGTGCAAATAACAAAATGATAAAAATATAATCAAACCTAAGGTTGATTACCAAAAGTGTAATCCTGAATATACATTTTAACCAACCTCTCAATTAAAGCATCTGATTTTCGTTAAAGTCATTGCGATTGGTCCCCTTCTCTACTTTGGTAATAGTCATGATATGGATTTTTATGTTTTGGGCATATTGCTTCTTTATATAAATTGACCTCCAGACTTAGATGTAAATAGAAATATTGATGGTGTAATTTTAGTGTATGCTCTATGTGTAATCTCACAAACATTAGGGAATCAGTTGGGTTCACAATACAAAGGTTTAATCGACAGTGAGCTGTTACTCAATCTAAGTGAATGTATCTTATTTGGTCCGAAGTTTCAATTAAGCATCGACATTTTTAAAAGTCAATTATACATCCTTCAAGGGTAAACAGAATGTTAACTGTTTAAAGGGTAACCCACGACTTCTCTATTTTTCCAAAAAGTGTAAAATCTCCATTAGATAAGTTTATGTATATGGACAGCAGCACTAGCGTTCCCTCAGCATATAGCAATCATGAATCTACGACCAGACATAGTGTTGTGGTCACAAACCAAAAAGACAGTAGTGTTAATAGAGCTCACAGTACCGCATGAAGAAAGAGTAGATGAAGCTCATGAACGCAAGCGATTGAAGTACCAAGAGCTAGTAGAACAGTGCCAAGATAAAGAGTGGAAGACATGGTGTTTCCCAGTAGAAGTAGGATGTCGTGGCTTCCCGGCACAGTCAGTGTGGAGAACGCTGGGGAGGCTAGGCATTATTGGGAGAGAAAGAAAAAAAATCGTAAAAGAGACTGGGGTGCAAGCTGAAAAAGCATCCTTATGGATTTGGTGCAAGAGAGAAGAGCACAAAAGCTTACCGGTCCCAAGTGGGATTTGATCAACCCCACTGGCCCACTTCTGGAGGTCGTCGATGTAAGGGCCGAAACGACCGTCGAAGGAAGATGCATCCTGATGATGGGACCGGTATGACGCGACCGGATGTCGTAATTAATACTACTGAACATTACGATTTTGCATAAAGGTGCAAGATTTTCCAAAGAGCTGAACTGTTCATCTGTTGTAGATATATAGGAGCGGGAATGGACCACATTTTGCGCACATTCAAATACAGAATATAGCCAAATTATCAATTATATATGTCAAATAAAAGTTCTAAAGTTCTGGTAATTCTAATTAATTTTCAAATATTTATCATCAGAATTTAAAACGGAATTAGATATATTATCAAAATGTGCTCTCTAAGATTGAACGTATGAAGGGCACTTCACGACCAAATAAGGTGTTCCCCTTTACTTGTAGCTAGAAAACATTATATATGAATATGCAAGCCAAATGTGGAACACCTTTGTAGCTAGACCTCGTGAAGTACTCTTCACGTATTTTCAACAAATTTACAAACCAGCTGGTATTTGCTGGGGACATCTTCTGTGAGGTTATCTTCGTGTGGCCCTCTTCTTACCTTTGAATTATAACTGTGAATGCTTGTTGAAGACCTTTCGGAAAACCGGTTTAATATATTCCTATGCTACTTTAAATTTTTTTTTTAATCTGATAATATTTATTTGCAAAAAAAAATGCTAGTATTTGGATTTTCATTTTTTATGTAGAAATCATACGTTGGAATGGTTCAAATAATATTTTGCCTCAATATTTCATGTGATTCTATTTTCGAATTAACATTATCATTAAAATTAGTTCATGAGGGTTTTTTTATCTAATATAGGTCCATAAAACTGTTTTTAGTTTTGGAGGGTTTATTATCAATATATCATTCCCGTGTGATCGATACTATGTTATTTTTAATATTTATTGCGTCTTTTGGCAGTAATTTTTTGTTATATGAAATTATGAATTAATAATAAGTTAGCACCCAACGAAAACTCTGGAAATAATGTCTGAATGAAAAAGGTTGTTTTCGGGATTTGATATGAGAGACCCTTTACGTCATAGTAACTGTCAAAAAACTTGTCATGGCTGCGGTAAAAGCGTTAAACCCAAAAGCTGAAGTTGCTCGCGCAGCTCAGGCCTTAGCTGTAAATATCAATGCGGCAAAGGGTCTGCAAGATGTGCTCAAAAGTAATTTGGGACCAAAAGGTACCATGAAGATGTAAGTATCGAATAATTACTCGCCGACTTCTCTAGATTCTTCTAGAAACACGTGCCTTTCTTGTTTATTAGGCCCCAACCCCAAAGTTGGGGGCCTATAGAGTTGGGGTGTCCGTCCGTCCGTCCGTCTGTCCGTCCGTCCGTCTGTCATCGCTTTCTTGTACGGGCTAGAACTTTTGAACGTGTAACAATAATAGTTACTTACCAAAGCTAGAAGTGGTGGCCGCGTGTTGGAATGCCGAGGAAGATATAACTTCGCTCAACTCTTTATTTTTAAGACTGGCGATGCGCTTAGCCACGTCGAAGATACAAACGGGATGATTAACCCGACGTGCACCCGAAGATGTCTTT
>LQRL01021515.1:8199-18384 GCA_001703475.1 Hydroides elegans
GGTTACTGATAGTTTTACCTAGCAAACAACATTGTCTTATGGACTTGTTTGATATCATATAAATTAATACAACAATTTTATAGTTCTAAACGAATTTATACAAGTTGATATAGTGTATAGTATTATGATGTGTTATTCGTTCAGTAAGTAGAGTTAATGTTTTAAAAAAAAGATCTATATCAGGATATGATCTTTGTCTTGACAAAACATTTAACTATCCAGAAAGCAGTTGCTCATGAGTAAAACAGAATCAAATTTAGTATAAGCACCAACTAAGATAATACTGATTACTAACAAAGTATATATGTAACATGTGTACATCAGGCAGCAGCAATGTTTTCAATTGTATGTTTTAAGATAAACGAAAAGAACCAATTTCAAATCCTTAAGCACAAAGATACTTCGACATGTATGTTCCAAACGTAACAATCCGAATAGGAGGATGGACTAGACCTCTATGCTAGATATTAGATAGTCGAACATACATCCAGCCATGCATACAGCCTGACATAGAGGGGCATGGTTCAAATGTTTTAACATCTTTAAAATGCATCTCTTTGACAAAGCATAATTCACTTTGATGGCATAAACAAAAGGACAGGTCTTAATAGTATGGTCCTCCCGTTCCCACTGACGCATCCGTGAAACATACTTGCCTAATATGCTCTCTGGGTACTCGCCTCTCCCCGGATGCAAGCATTTTACGCTGATCAGGCCTTTTAGACAACCCTTTAAAATACCATACATTGGATCCACACTCACATGTATGTTACATTTTTTATTATAACACAGCAAGTTAAAGATAATTGTTATTTAAAAACGCTTCATTCTGATCCTTCAGCCAGAACCAACTTATGACCTATTTTTCATTGCTTAATGTAACCAAGAAATATGAATATTTGAGACATGCAATATGCAACTTACTCATGGTAAGAAGCAATCAAGTTTTGGACAGATTGACGCACAAATACCGAGCCGGACTTGTCAAGGAGTACCTTACCGGAAAATGAGAGGTTGTCATTTTTGTCTTTATATAATATTTGTTTCATGGTATGGTCTAAAAGTGTTGTGCTTATTTGCTAGTCCGACTACGTCAATACCTTTATTGTATACATGTTATTATTATATTTCGATTATTTACAATAAATTTTGTAGCTTAATTTCACAAATGCAGCTATAACCAACTCATAACCTATTTTCATTGACTAAATATAACCCTGAAATACAAGGTATTTGAGATATGCCCTATACAATTTACTAATGGCAAAGGCCAATTACATTGCAGATTGATTGACGCAAGAATAATAGGCCAAATTTGTCGAGGAGCACTTTACTGGTAGGTCAGAGCTGCAAGTTACTTGTCAAAATAATATTCATTTCATGGCATGGCCCAAACATGGCAAAGTGGTGATTGTTTTATCTTGTCCGTCTTAGTCATGCCTTATTAAGCTGATATGGTATTTGTACCCTTTCTATTTATGATCATTTATATAATATCGAACGATTGCTTTGTTCAAAATGAATGATACAACAAAATGGTTCACATAATCTGTATAACTGAGTTTACTGATTTCTGACACTTTTAACATGTGTTATTATTAGTGTAAATGTCTTTACGAAGTGCACTTGTGTATTTATGAATGATTCGAATTGAAAGTAGCTGCAATGGTAATGATTTATGCAAAAAAATACAATATTGTTTGATCCTTTTGTTTAAAAAAAACGCTGATTATGTTTGAGTTTTGATATATTCCTCTAGTAAATGTTAAGCGAATAACCAAATCCATATATAAAAAAACTAAATTAAACATTTTCAGAAATCGTTCACACATACAATTTATATGTAGGCACTTAAGTACGCATTTAGGTGGCCGATAATATCAAGGATACCCATATCCGTTATCATGTAATTTCAAGTAAAATACGAATTTCATAAATCGAGAGAAACGTAACAATATCATACTTTTCTGTTCTTTTTTTCAAAACTTTAAGCCAGCTGGGATGTTTGGGAACAACATTAGTGAGGAACTACTCTTTAGGGACTCTTTATAGTCGGTATGCATCATTGATGTCCTGTTTATTACAGAGGCGTCAGTACGTTATGACTAGTTAAGGGTTATTACCTCGATTACAGACTGCTAATGAACGAGATTGATGGACGTGATGAAGTGACAACGAAAGAGCAGCAAATAGGGTTATTTAGTGAGTTGTGAGTGCGGAGGAGTACGTTACCGGGATTTGTTCAAAAGACAGATGTCATTTTATGATGGAAGATGCAATTAGAGCTGCTCCCTCGTATGAAGTATTATGTCATATGAAATTATAATATGTCAAATAAATGTGTCATGTTTTGAGTGTACACGTTAATTAAGGCATATCATTCCCGTTTCATAAATGCAATTTATAAATCTATGAGTGTTAAGTTTGTATATTTGATAAAGTTACTAAACTAAGCTTGAAACATATATATTTGCATAATATCCATAAACAATCTACAATTATTTTTCGAGTAAGACATAATGCGACCAAATGAGGAAAATGGATTTATGCGTTGCTTAACTTACATTATACCAAATAATACAAAACAAAATCACAAGCATAAAATTATGACACTAGGAAATCTTATTACGACTGATTTCAATGTATAATAATAACCTCCCGGTGCAAACGTGAATTCCCCGTGACCCATTTATACGTTCCTTATAAACAAGCAGTTCCAACCAAATGGAACTTCCAAATAACAATTTTGATGTTTTACGCATGTTTCATTTACATGTGCAATTTGTTGCGATCCCTGTTAAACTCAAAAACAATATTGTGAAGCTTTATAAATTGGATATTACTATATATGTTTGCATTTTACAGCGATCTGTATTGTATCTGCTCGCTCCTATAAGCCACATTTACTAAAAATCAACCAATTGTGAGCTAATTGTATAAACAGACGGTATCAATTGCTTTGTTTTTATAATACAATATCGTTTTCTAGTTTTTTTCTGCTTGCTTGAATAAGGACTTATGCTTATGATACAAGGTCATGCGATTAAGATATTTTTCTGAGTAATTGAATGATTGACTTGATCCGAGCACAGAATGTCAAACATGAAAATAAGCGGAAACCTAAATATAAAGCCCGTCATCTTTTTGACTTCGTTGACTTCATTCGTGCACTATGCAATCAAGAAAAAAAACTGTGTTAATTGACCGTGTGGGTTTATTTGTAATATGGACTATAAGTTATACACAATTTGTTAAAGAGACTGGATGAAATGTAGGTATGGGTAATTCAACGTGTATATGTCACCTATGTCATGACAACAAATAGGGTTTAAACAGCTGCAAGGGCTTTGACAGACTTATGTCAAAGTTATTTGTACGCTTTCTTTTGTAATTGAATAACGCCGGTGTTACGTGCAGGAAAACCTGCCTGGTTAAATAAACCCGTGGGGTTTTCTTGAATGCATTCGCATGCGTGCAGGAAAACCTGTCTGGTTCATTAAACCCCTGTCGTCTTATCTTCATCTGTTTTGCAAATATTTGAGCTATATTTTTGGCGACTTGGTGTGTAGAATATTAGAAATAAAAGTTCAATAACTCTCAAAATTGTTTTTGAATAATATTTCATATAAAAATGTGGATAATAAATTTTGCTTGGGTGACCATATCTGATACATTTAAGAACATTTCGATCTCACTTTTTATATCAACCAAATGTTACAATTTTTGCGTTAAAAAATAATAGAAATATGAATACTAATAATGATAATCCTGATAATAATAACAACCTTCATATAACTTGAACTAGGATCACTGATAACAGGGCTAATCCCCAATGAACTCACTTATGTTAATCATCTTATGTCTGTAGTAATGCCTCGAAACGCGACAATATATACTCACTCAGCTAAAAGGAATTTTCATTTCAATTGTAATTGAAATGACAGGTTGAGAAAAAAAACATATTTTTTCAACGCGTTATAATAATTTGCCATACATTTTCTTATGTCATATATCTTCCTAAGAATTCAATGACCAAAAGCTAAATACTTCTTCAATTTTTTTTACATAAAAGATACATTTTTGAATGAAGTGTAAGACTGAAACATTTTATTATAATTAAAGTAATAGGTTGAATTTTATAAAACATACCTGCAGCAGAGGGTATGATCTTATGAAAATTCATTTTCTTAATTTCACTCGAGTAAGACCACGGGGACAATGGAACGAATATATAAAAATGCACCAATTTTTTCTCCTATGAAATATTTTACTATTTTGATTCTTACTATTCATTTTATTTAAAATAAAACACATCATGTTATCTTTAAACTTGATTAGATATCGTCGCTAAATACATGATTAAACAGATAAGACGATGGGGGTTTTCTCGCACAGGGCTAACTTAATGTTTTGCTCGTTGTGCAGGAAAACCTGCACCGTCTCGAGATTATTGATAAAACTAAAAACCCCCCCTCACGAATGTGAGCTTTTCATCATGTTTATAAAGAGCACATAGCGTAAGGGGGGTTTAAAATTTGGGCAGGTTTTCTCGCACGTAACACCGGGTGAAATTAGCAGTTTCCTATGAATGATATAGATTATCATCTGGCACTCCCGAACATAAACTAAGATCAAGTCGTATACGTTCCATGATAAGCAGATACGTGCATTAATTTAACAAAAAAACATAAGTTCATCAATAAACACAATACCAGTACATTCGATCATGAGATCATGTTTGTCACCCAACACTATTTGTATGATAGAAACTGAGCTGAACAAAGAAGCTTGAGCGCAATAAATGAACATAAGAAATAACGTCTAATAGGTTTAGCACTGGTACTGTGATTGTATCAAAAACGTCCGATTCCAATCATAAGCCATTCATTGAAAGTTTATGTAAAACTATGAAATAAAAATCAATTTCTGAAGATAAATGTGAATTCATATTAAATTAAATTTACAGGGTGCAAGCTGCTTTACACTTACCATAAGCTTTTAGTGGGTACACATGCCACCTTGCAACTTTGCCACCTTGACTTTTATATTAAGGTTGAATCAAACAGCGTTTACGCTCATGCTATTAAAAGTCTGTCGTATGCGCATGCTGCATTTGGCATAACTTTCACACTCAAAATCCGATGCGGAAATTATGTGAAAAAACGTTTGATTGCCCTTTTCAGAAAAGGTGTCTCATTTTGTTATCCTCTTGCATAGTTGAATGGTTCCATGCAAAACGACTTCACATAGATTCGTGCACCATTTCTGATCAGACTTGTATACACAAATTGAGCAAAATATCAAAACGAAAACACAGTAGTACAAACAGATACCAAGGGCTTATTATACTATAAGACAAAACAAAGACTCTCCTAACCTAATTGTCATGCTATGGTTCGGTTAGGACCCTGTGGCACTGCCATTTTAGTGGGTTATAGAATGTTTATCTCTTGAAATAACGTTTTTCTTTATTTTATTTTGACCGTGTAGGTAGCAGGAGTAGTCGGCAGGTGAGTAGTGGTCAGTTAGATGGAATAGCGTGTGCACAGTTTGTGGGTTGAAAAAAGCTGGGATCATTCATATTGCACTTCCCTTAACATTAACATATCAATATACTTTCTTTTTTGATATCGATTTTGATATAATATTATTAAAGGTTCCAGTTTGTATCATTATGGACGAAATACAAATATGATATACGTATCATCGTTTTAAGAATGTGAGTTACAAAAAAAACAAATGATATATTGAATTAGTTTTCCTATGTTATATAACAAGATAAAAGAGCAATAATAAATAAAAAGGTAAATCGGTAACACAGTCGCCAGACCGTTAAAGCCATGCCTTTTTCATTTATTGAAGTGCTTCCAATTAACTAGGAAAATGAGACATCTTAATATCGGTTCTTTTATGGTTGGGTTATTTTCTGTAGCAGTTGTTAATAACTAATGTTTATTCACTTCTCAGATATGTTTGCTATGAATAATGATCGATGGCGGGACTTTTGTCAAACATATGTAGAAAAATCAGAACTAATATGACAGTTCAAAATTTATCATTACATGAATACATCTTGATCAAACAGCCATAATGCATTCTTAACTAGAAGTCTGGCTGTGAATGATTTACAGACTCTTCTAGCCATTGCTTCTCACTGCTGGTGAGAAAAGCTATGGGCTGAGAGCTTTGACGTATGCTGTCAATGTATTGGGTAGGTAAGTATAGGGAAGTTTAGGTGGTTATTCTTGAGAGTTTTTATTTAAAGCGGTAAGGCGTCATAAATATAACATTAAAATAATTGTTATGATTGAAAACATCACACAAGTTTACAAACCAGCGTTCATAAGAAAATTAATAATTTATCAACCTTACAACGATATCTGTATTCAATTAACCTGGTTTTTCAGACCTTTCACCTCACATAAGGGACACTCAAACATACCCTTCGGTTCCGATGCAATGTAGGTACTTATAATGTGAAATAGTATACAGGGCATGATAAGTCATGATAACAATAAGATGATCGAAATTGCCCAGTTCGGTAGTTACGTTCCTTAAATAAGGAACTTAGAACAGATAAAATAGACATTTTCATGCCCATGGGACAAAAAGACTTCTAAACCCTTACGTCACATCCTTACCAATTGGGGTTTGCTAACCATTAAATCCTTTGACACGACGCCTATTCGTATCTCGCTCTCTCAATTGGTGCTTTTAGTAATTATGATATTATAACAATAATATAAATGATAATAATAATGAAACATCTAATAACACGTTGATTCTGAAATGGATAAGAGAATATCATAATGATTTATGAATATTACATGACATAAACTAAATATGGCTTATATCAGGTTTTACATGATGATGCAAAACTTAGCATATATGATTCAAAGAAAGATTTAAAAGGAACATGTTGATTATATAACTTTTTTAATATCCTCTTTAAATGACCCCTTTATAGGGTATCGATTACAATTAAAACCATGACCATTTATCACGGTTAGTAAGTATTACTACTAGTAATAGTATTACTACAAGTAATCACATCTCCTGTGGGTACTGCTACACGTCTTAACTTCATAATCTAGTTTATATTAGTGTTTCTTCTGCAATAAATATAACAAATGTATACCTTTTTCTTATATTACGAGTAACTCGACTTAATCTCACCGCAAGAGAACATCCCTAACTAATATTGTTGATATTTCTAAAGAAAACCTAACATTAAAAAAACTCAATTTTACCACACCGTATAAAGGCAGCCCCAACTACTATCGTTAACATTTTCCCGGAGAAGAACAGAGGCCTAAAATTGTTGATTTTTACCACCTTATTCATGACATTTTCCATGAGTTCACCATGACCTTACATGGATGTCACTCAGATGTCATCATGAGCTTACTGTAGCGGGGTAGCGTTGTGACCCCAAACGTCACCTTATACATGAGAATTTAAATGAATCTGTTCCGAAATCATTATCAAAATATTTAACTCGACTAATTGCTTTAAGCATAAAATGAAACCCTGCTCGATAAGAAAACTAACCCATATCATTATCACATCACAATTTAGATAAATGTCAATGTTCTTGAACAAAAAGGACTAAAAATCGAAATAGATGCAATGGTTGTAGTAAATTCTCGGATGACAGTCACATTATTCGTATACCTGCTTTTCTGATTGAATCTATCAAAGGTAAAAAGAGTCATTTTGTGATATGTGGCATAGATTAGCACGAGATTCTATCAAGAAGGAAGTAAAATTAAGGTGGAGACGGTCCATGAAGGGCACCGCACGACACATGTTTCAAACATTTGTTAAATCACCTTTGAACAACTTTTCAAAGAAGAAAAACAACAAAATACACCTTTTTGAACATTGACATTGTGCAAAATTGGTGTTCACTTTTTCCAAGCCAGCTGAGCTGTTCCTCCTTTCTAGCCAGCTTGGAGCAGAAAAGGAACACCTTTTGAAATAATCTAACTGTTGAATATAACTAAATTGCATATTTATTGATAACAAATAACATGTTATAGGACAATTGCAAGCAATAAATTTGCAAAAAAGGGATTCCTCAAACTGCTAAAATCTCCAAGCTAGAACGAATTTCCTCAAAATCTCCAATCCAGCTGGGATTTGCTGGGAAACAGCTTTTGTGAGGAACAGCTTGCGGGGTACTCTTCGGTCCATGACAAGCATATACATGCAGTAATTAAAGACCAATAGCAGCTCAACAAATTCGGCATCTCCATAATAATTCGCAAAAGGAAACTACTACGGAGCCAATATTTTGGAGAAACAATTATGGGACATGTGTGCATATTAACTATTACCAATTGCTAATTAGTTGCTACTTAACATGCGATACGTAGCATAGCCACCTCCCACCTCTCAAACGCGTTCGATCCAATGAAAAGCAATGCATTAAAATTTAGGGTTTTTGAGCTTTCTGAAAAAAAATAAATGTGCTTTAATCTATCTTTTAATTTACAGGGTGCAAGCTGTTGAACCCTTGCCATGAGCTTCCAGCGGGTGCGTATGACACCTTTCACCCCGAAAAAAAAACAAATAAATAAATGACCCAATTAAAACAAGTGATTGATTTCTATATACAGGTTCAATCAAAACGCATTTACGCATGCAATCAAAAGTCTGTCTTATGCACATGCTGCATTTGGCTTTATTTTCACACTCACAATCGGATGCGGAAATAAGTTGGGTGATAAAACGTTTGATTTGTGCCATGAAATTATCTACATAAAAAGGTCCTCTTGATCATGTTGATCCTCTTGCGTAATTGAATGCTTCCATGCTAAACGGTTTTGGAAATATTCGAGGACTTTTTCGGAGCAATATATTTTATACACAATTAGCCAATAGCCAACGATGACCACACAGTTACAAAAACGCAACAAAAGCCTGATTGAAATATTAAACAAAGCGTTGAATAGATTATCTTAACCTAAGTGTCATGCTATAGTTCTGTTAGGATCCTTTGGTACTGTTCTCTGAATGGCCTTAAGGGTTTTTTTAACCCTTGAAAGTACGTTTTTTTCTATACCTTGTTTTTACTGTGTTGGTAGTAGGAGTAAATGGTAGATTTGTGATGTTAGTTGGAAAAACGTTGATACAGTCGTGGGTTGCACAATACGCATTTTGTTTTATATTATATGGTTTTTTCTCATTTCTTCAATGTGAACATAACCTGATTGGTAGAAGTATATGTTATAATCAAAGGTCAAGGTTTGCATTATTTTTAACAAAATACTAAGACTATAAACTGAACACTGTATAAAAGACACGTCGAATCTCAATAACAAAATGGAAAACTAAAATTAGCCATACAAGATATGGACATTTTCCTTTGCATAATATGAAGTAGTGCAAAAATAAATAAAAGGGTAAATCGGGAAAAGTCACCAGACCGACAAAGCCATGGAACCGTTTTCATCCATGTAAGTGCTGGCAATAAACTAGGTCAATATGAGACATCTTAATAGGGCTTTCTTTTACGGTTGGGTTGTTTTTTTGTAAATCACTTAATGACTAATGTTTATTTTCTGCTGAAATAATTGTTGTTATGAATTATTGCAGTTTCTCGGAACTTTAAGCAAAATACACAGGGAAATCAGAACTTATATTGCAGCTCAAACATAATCATAACATGAATATACCATTTTCAAACAGACATTACACATCTCGATATAACGAGACGCCTTGTAATGGATGATTTGCTGATTTGCATCTCGATTCAACAGAAACCGCCATGGGCAGTGCGATTTAACGTTGTTAAAGTTATGTGCATAAGATATTGCGCTATTCTTGATTTTTTCTAACAAAAAGGCCAAATTGAATATACATATATTTTACGATACAAAAGGAAATATATGTAAAATCCTACCCTTAAAAATTGATATCGATATATATTATGTTATTGAACCACAATACAGGGTAATATAACCCTGGAAATAATATCATCAATGATTCCCGGAAGTTACGTTACCTCTAATAAGGAATCAAGAGAAAGTTCAATACCCGTTTCGCATTTCTATTTCAAATCCTTCGGGGGTCAAAAACCTTTTTGAATAGGTCCCTTTGGATATCATCCCTATTATACCTAACATTGCTATTTTCACAGATTTACCTGTGACGATTATCCTTGCCAATTGGGGGGGGGGG
>LQRL01021531.1:0-31441 GCA_001703475.1 Hydroides elegans
TTCTTCACACCCCACTTTTTTGTTAAGTGCCCTTTCAATGTGCGATCAAAATAGTCAATAGAATGCATTTTTTATTATGCAAAACGGAAGAATTTGATTAAAATGAACTGTTATACAGATGAGACGTTATTTTAGACAAAACGAATAAACGCAATAGGGATTTTACATATTGGTTGGTGCCCCGGTAGACTAGGTTTTCTAGTGGTTATGATAAACATTTATAATGATTTTATACTACTCATACATCTCTACAGTGTTCTGCAAAAACCTAGTAACTAGCAATTTTGAAAAAAAAGAGTTAGCATCAGAAATTAAATTGATAGGTATTTTTCCATCTATACCATACACTTATAATGTATAAAATTCGTTGTAACACTGTATGTCTCTCAACATAAACCTAGTAACTTTACGTTCTGCCTACTTTTTCTCAGCATTAACCTAGCAAATATTTTGACCAATCAGGACGCGCGTTTGAGGTCATGTGAAGGCGTAAAAAAACAAAATGTCAGCTTCCATGAAATGACAGAAAAACCATTTATTGATAAAAAAATACATCAAATTAAACATATTTTGATTTAAAATTAAGTCTAAAAGTTGAGTGAGTGTTTGGACATCAATCAGCTATGGATTACACCAATGATGAACAAAATCAGGATGAAGTGGACACGTGAGGACACGTAGCGCATACCTAACATTTTAAGACGAAACCTTTATAATTTAAAAACATTTATCAATAACTTTTACTAAAAAGAAACGTTTTAAGTTTTCTTTTAAAATCATTGACATTTTCACACTTTCGCATAGCGAGAGGCAGATAATTCCATACTCTAGGTCCACTTCGAGAGAAGGCTCGCCGACCACACTTTTCTAGAATGAACTTAGGTTCGATTAACAGTAGACTATCTCTTGATCTGAGGATTCTTTCGGGTTTATAGAAAACCAACAGGTCTCGCAAATACTGGGGACCATTGCAATACAATGATTTGTACACAAGCAAAGCTATTTTGAATGCAATACGCTCTGGAATTTTAGCAAGTGGAGAGCTTTTAGTACTGGTGTAATGTGATCATATGGTCTTGACCCAGATACTACACGAGCTGCTGCATTGAGGACCCTTTGCAATTTTGACAATTCCTTCGAGTTAACACCATAAAGAAGAACATTCCCATAATCTATTCTAAATACAATAAGAGATTGAACTAGTGTTTTCGTGGAATCTTTGTCGAGATAACGGCGAATTCTCCATATGATTAGCCCTGGTAGCACCGTTTACATATAGAACGTGTATGTTCACACATATTGAGTTCGGTATCCATGGTAACTCCGAGATTGACGGCATATTCACTCTTCGGGATGCACTCTGGCCCTAGTTGAATTGAGTCTATTTGACACAATGTGGTCAGACGCTTTGAACCTAATACCATGAATTGCGTCTTTTCCCCGTTGAGCTTTAACTTGTTTCTGCGCATCAACATACTCATGAAAATGACAGCGTCCTGTATTGTATTTAAAGCTGTATGTGAGCGGGCATCCGCTCGGTTTAGAAGCTGTCCGTCGTCCGCATAGAAGCTATGAAACAAGTCGAACGCACTTATCACTCGGCCAGCAGGGCGGGTGTATTATACGCCTTTGCGCCATACATAGACCCCTGGGGTGCATCGCAGCTAATATCCACTGGATCTGATAGAACGTCCTGAATTTCTACCCTTTGGGATTGGCTTCTGCATTACAATTCAAACCAGTCACTCGCTTGTCCACCAACACCGAACGATCGACTGAGTCTCGTTAAGAGAATATCGTAGTCCACTGTGTCGAATGCGGCTGAATTGTCTAGTAGACAAAGAACAGTTACTTGCCTACTTTCCATCGCCATTAAGACCTCTTCGATTATTCTCACCAAAGCAGTTTCCGTTCCACATCCAGACTGATATCCGGAATGCATAGGATCGGCTGATTTTGATCGGCGATATATTAATCGAGCTGACACGATGCCGCTTTTTCAGTTAGCTTTGAAATGTAGCTAAGGTTTCTGACCGGCCGATAGTTTTTAGGAATTTTGTCTAAAGAGGGTTTTTAGGAGGGGTATTACGATTGCCTCTTTGAATGTGTTGGGAAATACCGCTGTTGTTAGGGAAGTATTGATGATTTTTGATATAATAGGCGCCAGTTCGGAAGTACATTGTTTCACTAACGATGTTGGAATTGGGTCTCAAATTGCTGTTTTAGACCGTGAACCTCGTATCATAGATACCACATCATCTATTCGGAGCTCTTTGAAACTAGAGAAAAGCATGAGCCATCGAAGTAGTCATACTCAAAGGCGTTCCCGTTATCACTGAATGACTCGCGAATTCTCGCTATTTTGTCCGTGAAATATTTGCCGAAAATATTTGCTAAGGTTATACTAGATGCATGGGTTGGTAGGGGGTTGTTCTTCTTCTTGTTCAATAGAGAATTCAGTACCTTGTATAGTTTACATTGGTCCTTTTTGTTGCTCGATACAAGGTAACTATAGTAGGAGGTTTTCGAAGTATCCACACTCTTGGAGTACAGGTTTTCTGAGTTCTTAAAGTCCGATTTTATAGCGCAGAATTTCGGATGATTTGGAGGGATTTTGCGCATTTTTCCCTCTTTTGACGACTAGCACGGCGAAGCTCTTGTAATTCGGTGGTGTACCAGGGCTGCCTTAGCCTTGGCTTTAGCGTTTTTACTGTTTCCGGAGCGTGTTTGTCCAGTATGGATCGTAGTGTTGCATTATATTCAGTGACGATCTCCTCTAATGGTTTCTCAAAGGTTGCTATTTTATTTAATTTAGAATAGAGTATATCTCTTCGAAAAGAGTACAAGTCAATATCGTTCAATTTCCGACACTTAACACCTTTTTATCGATTTTATCCGTTTCTATATCCAAACAGCATTTAACCAAAAAATGGTCCGAAATGAGGCTTTGTACCATTACCTTGTGTTATCACTGAATCATTTTCCGCGCTGATAACTAAGTCCAAAACATGGCCGTCGATGTGCGTAAAATCCAGTACATGTTGTTTAAGAGTGAAAATGCGTAATAAATCCCTGAATTTGAGCACTTTTTAATCGGTGGTTTATGACGCGCTATAGGGAATAGAATAGAAAAACTACGGTTTGTGCTTTGTTATTTACATTTGTACATCTCCTATGAACAAGTGCATCTAGGTTATATTTCTATGCTTAATTAATGCCTTTTCTATTTGAAACCGATGATTTTTTGTGCTTTTAAAAACATACATTGTTTATTATATATTGGGTTTTATTCTTATAAAGTGTCGGAAAAAAAACAAATAATGTGAAATATAATACTTTATCTGTTCTGTTCCGTGAATGCGCCAACAAAATAGAAATATGAAAATAGATATTTCACCGAATAAATCGCCGGGTATTTCTGTATTAAGATCACAGTTACCACATGCAGTGAGCTTCATACAAAAGGGCTCAACTTGATGAGGGAATGGAGGGGTCAGTTGATGATCTCGCAACCACCTAAAACATGGCTATAATTTTACTAACCTAAACCCACCTGTTGAGGTCACTATGGGATCAGACTGATATCACATCGACCTCACAGTGGCATCAAATCTACCTCACCTGTTGAGGTCATTTTATGGGTTAGACTGATGTCACATTGACCTCATAGTGGCATCAATATTTTTACGTCAACTTACATTGAGCGTATCGTCAGTCTGTTGTCGGTCAGTCATAAACGAGGTGAGGTCGGACACGAATTCCGCATCTTCTTTTTCAAGCTTGTTCTCTTTGATGGCCTGAGCAGAAAACTGTGTTGTAGCGTACTCTGAAAAATAAGGAATAGATCATGTTTATGATACATTGAGTGCACATGAACATGGCAATAACGTTCTATCTAGTTCATCTGGCAAGTTAAATTACGTCAGACAAGTTATGTAATTCTCGTTAGCAATGATCTTCTGGTCCCACAGACCATTTAACCCAGAATGACATCAATATTAAGGTGCTATAAATTCTGATCATATTTGTTATCGGCATGATAGTGTTTCTATTTAGTTATATCTTTCGGCATTTTTTATGATAATCATAGAGTTTGAGACGCAAAATAGTATATATGGTATCATTGTCTTGAGTCTTACCAATTGTCGATGGTATCCCGTGATGGTCGCATAGTTCAGTATCGCCAAAGAACTTGTGATACAGAAATTCATCGGCTACTTCCGTTGTTTCTATACTCAAGTCGACGTCACGGTTTGTTCGGACCATGGCGACAGAAAAATGAGTTCCTTGAACCTGGATTGATTAACAAATGAAATATATGGTAGTTTAGAATCAATTTATAAACAACATACTTTCTCTTTATCTTAGTAACTTGACGTGGATGTGATAAGTGGTTGAATAAATTTGGATATTTTGAGAAAACAAATTTTCAACGGTTTTCAATTTCTTATATATGTAATGCTTAGCTGAGAGTTATTTAAAAAACAAGTTACTGATTCATTCAACATTAAGTAAGTGTAAAAAGTCTCGATGTACAAACATGATTATTAAGTAGACTTAGATTCTTTAGCATAATTTCCTGAACACTAACCGCTCGCCATATATAGGTCGTGGTCAGCCTTTCGTCCTTGACACCGTGAAGAGGCGCAAAACCGCGATTAGTGATGATGCTCGCTTGAATGGTTTCGGTGCCGTTTTCTAGACTGTGTTTAGAAAATATGGACGGAGAAGAAATTAAGTAATCACGTCCCAACGAATGGATGGTGACTACAAGGATCAGCCGGGGTCGTGCTATTAATTTGATAAACTAGAATGATATCATGCTCAAAAAGCATATGAATCTGCTATCTTTTCATTATGTGAAATAAAATCGCAGCATTCCTCTTTGACGCAATAATAAGGCTACGCCATATTTACCTCGACTATGCCCGCCTGCTCAGCCCACACTCGATTGAATATGGGTTTCGATTGACATGTGTTAATTAATGGAAACCAATAAGAGCGAGGCACAATAGGGTTTGAGGGTCATCTTAGCTGAGTAGAAAAATGTTACGCATACAATTATAATGTTAAAGTCTATCAATCTCAAAGCTATTACTCTTTGAATCTACTTGAACATTTGGTTATACAAACTCACGCTTTCATTGACTGCAATATCCCAGCCGCCTCGGCATCCGGCTCAAAATACTGAATATCCACAAAAAGCGGATCCGACCTCGGATCCAATCCAGGTACGGGCAACATCGGGTGCAATATGGTACGCCCAGTATTATCAATCATAAACACATAGGCGTTGCTGCTTCTTTGGAGATACTCGAATTCGTTTGTTATATCGCGCAGGGTCATGTCTACGCAACTGGCGCCGATGAGTTGAGGGGTACCGGAAGTTGGACTGCTGGGACTCGAGGAAGTACCGACTTGATTGACGCGGTCACTGGCAAGGGGGAGGCACACCGAGAGGATGTGACCTAGGCAAAGGAAATGAATTAGTGCAAATATTATATGAACTCATTCTTAATAAGATTTATAAAACAGTTCAAAGAAATCGAAACGTTTTTAATAAGTTGACTTACAAAATACAGGCATTATGCTTATCTCTCATTCATTGGGCATTCGGATCATATCAAACAAAGATAAGGCTCGGCAATAAATATTTCATGTGTTATTGAATTCTGCGCCCGTGCCTTGTTGCGATTTTAGGGCAATAGCCTTGTCGCGCACGTATATCTCCCGGAGACCGGGTTTTTAATTAAAACGGTTTCGGTCCTTCGTTTACCTTACCTAGATCTGAGAAGTCGATATAAGGCACAGTCACTACTGGTTGGTCGAGGTGTTCTACGGAAGTGAAGTAGCTGTAGTATGAGGCCATCTGTGTTCGCTTGTCTTCACTGACCGAAATGAACGTAAATGCACCTTTCTACAGAAAAAATAAATTGGAAATATAAAATAAATAGAGGGGATATCACGAAAAAAAAAACTGAATGTAAAAATTATCTGAATCATCATCAAACAATATTGAAGGAGTTTAAGTGTTTCTCAAAATTCCAAAGCCATCATTAAGCAATTTTTTAGAACTCAAATAACACAGCGACACTTTCTCGATAAGGAATGTATATTGTGTAGATTCGAATTAACAATCTTATTGAACTCACAGTGACATTACCAGCAGATGCATCATGACCTCTCATTTCCGCCATGTCTTTTAGCAAACCATCCGTGTCTGGAAAAATACAAGATAAACTTATTATAACTTTTCCTTTTGATTGATGCGTTCACCGACAAGCGATGAATAATTAAGATGAAATCACCAATAAATAATAAATTAGCGTGTAATCGAATATTACTGCATGCCTTACTTTTTAGCTACATGCATGTTTAAATTTCGTATGTAAAAAGAAACATGGAATCAAATTCATTATTGAAAAACTCTACATTTTATAATGTTTCAAGGTGTTGAAAGCGACGAACATAGACTTCTATACCGTCCATTAAATTTGAACACTGCCTCACATTCCCAGCTTGCACAAAACCTCATCGTTATCTAATGTTGAGCTCATATGAGTCAATTTTAGGTCAGCATGAGCTAATGATGATGTTTTATATAATTGGGGTTACCAATGAGCCAATAAGAAACTCACCGTTATAGTCGAGTCCAAAGGTCAGAAGTAGGACCTTATTTTCTTTGGCTGCATTTAATGCAGATAACTCATCCAGAATATCGGACGCCCCTTCAGATGGACGGCCATCGGTAAGAAAAAGAATCACCATTCCTTTGGAAATATAATGCAAAAAACTTTGTTTACGTATAAAAAAACTCTATCAAGGAGCCATGCTATGGTATAAGGTCAACGAATGATAGCTTACATTTACATGAGAGTTTACATTTACGGAAATATCGCGGCAAAAATTGCTACAGACATATGACACATCACATCACACTTGATCAAAAAACGGTAAGCCCTCACTTATGAAAACCTCTGAGGTGCTGTAGGCATTTGCCTCTTTATTATGCTAAATTTGTAAAAATAATATTTAGTTATTCCGCCGGTAACCTAATCCTTTAGATTCGATAAATTTAAGACAACATAATTCAAATTCCACATCTGTTTAAGGAAAGACCCGGTCATTCTGGTGACAGCATCGTTAGAGTCTGGCCACATTGAAAGCTGGAAAAATGCTAGAAAGAGTTTGCCTTGCCAGGCCCACCGTAAAAAATCAATTTTATATAGACTTACGTCGGTTTTCAGTGACCGTGAAAAGGATGAAGGCTTTTTGGAGCGCGGGTATGTATTCAGTACTGTCATCTTCTGTTTGTTCTGTGCTGTCATATACTGCGTTATCATCGATGTATTCTTTGAAGAAGTTTTTGACATAAGGCGTGGCATAAGCCAGGTCGTCCTGGTAGCAATTCTCACCACGGCCCTCTGGCGTTTTGATATCGGATGAGACGATAATGAGACCAACCTGAAAATGATAGAAAGAGTGTCAACCAACTAATGCATAATAAAGCAATATAGTGTAAATATACTATATAACACACAGATATGGTCAATTGTAAATAACGGAACACTAAGACAAATAAAATATCTCAGACCAATAATCAAGAAAAGACAGTTTAAAAAAAGACAGTTTATTATTTTGTTATTGAACTTGCTCCATTGTTCGTATACATAAGGCCGCGTTCACGCAAAAAGAAAAGCGCGTGAATAAAAAACTCAAAATCCGATAGCTCAAAAGCCACAATTATATAAAATATGGCAACTTACACGTTCTTTACATGAAAAAATGTTTTAGCAATACTTTTGCGCGTATTTTGCATTAAAGTGGCTTTAGACTAGCGTCGTATACCTTATCATTTGGATTGAGTGTATCCACAACTGTTTTAGCTGCATCTTGGCCGGCTGTCAACCGCCTATCTTGTTTCATAGAATTGGTACGAACTATGACAATTACCACGTCCTTCGGGATTGTGGTTGCGGTCTCTGCATACCACGGTCTATTGAATTTCATGAAATGATGTAATTTAAACGTAATTTATACGGTGAAGAATATATAAGGTGAAGAAACACAATTTTAGAAGCCAAAAGATATGTGGATAACAATTTTAAATTCAAAATAATAAAAGTATAAAAGTAAAAACAACTTGAAATAACATATAATAAGCGCTAGCATGTAGGTGTTACATCTTACACGTTATGCATAATTTTCATATAATACTACGATTTTTTTGTTTTGTTTTGTTTTTTAATCTTTTTTAGGAGCGTTTTCAATTTCCCTTTTATAAATCAATATACTTGGGAAACATGCTTAATAATTGTTTCCTAAAAAACTCATCAAATGCCTCTGATGTGGCCAGGCCACTAATTATGTTCTTTTGTTTTATATTCATAGGCAAAATTTAGATGGTAGGATAAAGGCGCTTGAAGGGCTTCTTGCAACAATGTATTAATTCGACTTACCACTGCCAAAATGTATTTCAAAGTGTCACATAACTATAGATCCAAGCTATATACTTTAATAATGTCAAAATATCAATGTGATAATAGTAATTCCACCCGTTGGCCACTTGCCAACCCTTACATAAATTACAAATTCACACAAAAATACATCTTTGTGGTAAAACGTCAATTACAGATTTAACACAATGTTGCACGGAGCCCTTCGCATTTTACCTGAATCGGGGGTCATAATCACCGCATGCCCCACCATCATTATTGGCTGGATAATCCACATGCACCCCTTGTTCTGTTCCGATGTACTGCCACTTAAGACTACTCATGCGATTAGCGTTTTGGCTGAATACGTCGAGAATTGCAGGTGACGTCGGATAAATGACGTCGTTGGAGGTATTGTTGGCTCGTATACAGGGGAATGTAGACGAAATCTACAATGTCAAAAATTAAGCTTTATCTTTTTTGAAAATTCGAATAGATGGATGTAAGAAAAATAGAAGCGAATGCTCTAGTGTTTGGCAACCAATTTCCTTGTTTAAATTTGTACAAGGTTTTAGAAAGTCGAACCAAATTATAGGCACATAAATGAACTGTATACTTTTACCACGTTCAGTTTTATCACATCAATTTACATTGATCTTCTCCTTACTTTAATAGTATATATAAAGGACATACAATTTACCACGTTATAAATACCCACTAATAAGAATGATGCTCCTATAGTTCAAGGCATCTATTTATATATAAAATATTTATTGTATTGGATATTTATTTCAATGAAACACGAGACCTACATTGAAGCCAAATTCTTGGTTATATTCAAAGTCTGGAGTGTTCGTATCCAGCCTGCAGCAATGTCTGACAGGGACAGATGGATCGGAAATAGCTGGAGGTAGAAAAAGCAGTAAACTCAAATACAATGATTTCATTTTAACCTGCCAAAAGAAAATTACTGCGCATTTTAAGATGTAGATAAATAATCGTCTCAAAAAGCAACGTAAACAAGTGTTTTAAAAAAAAAAGAAATTCGCCTTTTCAATTTCCGATGACAAATGCATGGGAAGACATGCTTTGTAAAGTAATTAAAGCAAGTAAAAGCTTCTAATGTGGACAGGCCTGTATGATGGCATGTTTTTGGCCACAGCAAACATTTGCTAGACTTACTTCCGTTTTCGTAGAGACTCACTGCCACTTTCTGAATTCTTTGCACGGCATCAAAGAGTTGAACGAACGTCTCGGAAATATAATGTGCCAGCTGGATTAAAAAAATATTAAAAAGGTGATGTAAAAATGTCAAATATTGAGTAACTTAAATAAAAATTAGATTCTAAAAAGAATGATTATTGAGATGCCAACATCCTTGCAAATATTACGATTTGCAGCTCTCTCTCTATTGCTTATAATTAAACAACAAAATATTTATGAGACATAGACTAAATAATCATTTGTGTGTATTTATACCGGGATCTCCCCGATAAACATGCTCTTTGATATTTTCTTTCTTCGGAATTTTCATTATCTTTCCGCAAAAGCTTTCCTTCTTGCAATCAGATCACTTAACATCCCACTCCAATCTTTCGTATTCGCACGCCCCCCACTTACTCTCTGAATCAATTTGTAATCTCAATATCCATCCAACCTCATTTTTTTATTTCATATTAACGCTCAAAAAGGCTAAAATATGGTTAAGTATCAATCTACTCATAATGTGTTATTATTCACTTGATTAAGTATTCTTTAAATAGCAGGTTTGATAAACTAAGTATTGTATGGGATGGTTCATACTTTATGCTTCTAGCCTTCAAATTTCATTCTATGAAATCATTATTCCATTATATATTAAATGTAAATACATGTGTTTTTGTTTGATTGTTCTATTTGTCTATTGTTATATTTTTCATTGTTGAATAAATCTTTGAACTTGCATTTGAATGTAATTTAATAAACTCATCCGCATACCTCGTCGATGCGGTCGCTGCCACTGCCCTGGCCAATTTCTTTAAAAGCGATGAGATCAATCTTTTCCTGTAAGATTTATATTTTCGTTATGTCGGCGCTGTGTAATATGTGATGAGCATGGAACATACGTGTAAATGATAAAATGCTTAATATCTTTAAACGCATATTACCAGTTGCGTTTCCTGTATGCAAAACCATAACAATTGAAATTAGAAAATATAGAAGTGAATCAAGAATATTTATCTTAATATTATAAGTATTTGGAAAAAATCATTTTCAAACCTTCTTAAATTTTACAATACAGTTATCATTTCATAATTTCAACGTTGAAAGGACGTTCTCTGTTGGACCCATATGGAGGTTTCGGATTAGTCCGCTGCATCTAACGTCTCATCTCATGAGTTTGTCACCCTGTCCATACGTCCGCTATGAATTGATACCCGAAATTGTTCATATAGTCCCAGAAAAGAACGTATGTTTAAAGTCGTTTGACGTCTTGCACATACGCACCTGCATGTCATCAACTCCAATGACGTCATCTCGTATTTTCTGCAGTTCATTGTTAAAATCTTGGACTTGAGTCGTGAATGCTTGTGTAGCAGTCAACAAGACTTTGAGCGATGTGATTATTGCCAAGATAATGTGATCTCTGCGGGCCATGGTAGACCAGGCTTTGCCCTTCGGTGACGCAAAGACCGTGAAAATATGATACAAATAAGGGATTAGGTGGCATATATAAATTATTCTTTTCAAGACTGATGGCATATATTTGTTTGATTGTAGAGACATGGTGATCTTAAATGAACGTTTCTTAATTCTAGAAAAGTCAAAATTCTCGATTTGAGCGGTGAAGGCGAAAAAAGAGATCGCAGAGGCCTCAGCGATCAAGCAAAATGAGTGCAGTAACAATACGAATTCAAACATTGTCATTTTGTTGTCCTTGGCCTTTTATCGCAAATGAAGCACTAAGGTGAGCATAATGCTAACATATATGTAATATGTGCTTTGATGTCTCTCACGGCTGTTAAGAGCGGCCCACTTTGTGTTTTGGAGCCAACTGTTCTATTTTTTTTATCACAACCCCAATTTTCCATAAGTGTTTAGTTGCATCGGCTTTTAATTATGCTAGTAAAACATGTATTTTCTTCTGAATTCCTAAATAACTGCACTGTGTTTTGCAAATGTAGTTATTTTTTATAGAGTTTTACTTGAAATACCTTTGATTTAAAATGTTTTAGCTAGACAGATGTCATTTAATCTCAATGAAGGACCATTTGGTTTCGAAAGCTTGGTGTCACTTATATTCCTTTTATTTAAGTCGTTAGTTTTTTCATTAAAATGATCTCCTAATAATGTTAATCATTAATCTGTGAAATTGTTTTTAGGTTAGGTGATTATCATGTATGACAATCACCTAACCTCTCTCGTCAGCGGTAAATTTTGATAAATTTAATCCTTTTTCATGTACTGAAAAGTAAGACGACATGTCTTTTCTAAGTAATTGCTGGAATAACAACCCTTTGTCAAACAATAGAAGTGAACATCAAGTTATGATATTAGGCCGATTATATACGGCGATATCCTCATTAATAATAATGAGACCCAATCAAACTTTTCTTTAGATGTTTCCATTATTATAAATGCATGCAAATCAAAATAACAATTCGCCAAAAGATTCTAAAAGAATCAATGTGTCTCATTCAGTGGGAAGTATTATTAAAACTACACATTATATTTACGGCCATGGTTTGTTGATAAATTTACTTAGAGGGGTATATGCCTTCCAATATTAGAATAATATGATTTCATTTTCTATCATGTGTAAATTTAATGGAAAAGAAATGGGGCAAACAAATTCAATGCAGTGTAAAAATAGTGAAAACTTGAAATTTACCCTAGTTCTTGCATAAACAGCCGAACACATACATGGTTATTCCTATGCATATAAAGCAAGGGTTGCAGAATCATAGGCTTTCGGGGTGACTCCAAAAAAACTAAATGGACCGATTTAAAGTGATAGTAAACAGCCGTGCTCTATATAACATGAATTTTAATTTAAAAAAAAATAGTGATATGAGCTGTCTAATCGAGTGGAGTGGAGGCGCGGGTTGCGAGCATACAGGGGATTGCTGATATAAAAGGACACCGCGAGCCATTACTGACCTTGCGTGGTCCTTCCATGACCCAAGTATGCACAAAACTCCACCATTCCCTCATCATGACCTCATAAAATTCAATTTAAGATCGGCATGAGTTAATGATGAGATTTTCGCAACATTAGACGGTCTTCAAAGACAATAATGCTACAAATTCGTTCCGTATTCCCTTATTAATAAGGACAATTTGTAGGCCTTTTCATCAAAATACAAGGAAGTCGTTAACCTAATTTTATTATTGTGTTTATTAAGTGTGAACATGAATGTTAAATGTAGGGTATATTTGAAATGAATTAGGTTTTCCTCCTTAAATGAAAAAGCTGCGTAATATATGAATCCTGGTCAAATATATGCAGTTTCCCAATGGAAAATTATGATACCTAAAAATAATATTTTGAAATGAAGTGGGGCGCCTCAAAGACATTCAAAATCAATTGATGCTAACTTATGTCCTCTTAACTTATGTAACATGTAATAGATAACATTTTGTGTTTCTAATTATATTGTTTATGTACGTAAAACTACATGAATGTTGGAAGGGCCTTTGACTTTTATTTCAAGGCTTTACCTATTTATTGTTTTTCCATTAAAAAACAGAATAAGTAATATCACAGGATATGTTTCCGATATGATTCAATATATCCATTTTATGGTTTATGACAGATATAGGCATGCAATTGAAACCAACCAATACACAATTCAATAAATACGATTAACACTTAATGAATAAAATAGAAAATTTAAAGAAACACCATTTTGTTAAAAAAAATATGTCATCAAATCTCTGCATGTGCAAAAATATGTTTAATGGGCTAGGTAACTTGTTTATCGAGAAAGAGGCTTGCGAAGCAAATGATAAATGTCTACCATTTATTATTGGACTATATATTTATCTGAAAACGTTTGCGATTATTTAACATTTCTATGTATGACTATGTTAACATGTCTTCAGAAGCAGGACAATGATTCATTGCAAAGACGTTTATAACCACTTTCTGACATAAAGTCCAATCATATACCACTCAGTAAGCATCATCGTTGCATTTATTAAGGAAAACGACATAGTTAACCAGATTTCACGGGAGAGTTGTGATGGTTACATTGTTATTTTGCTGGATGTCATTGATATATATATATCTAACAGTGGTAGTTAATCAAATCAAAATTGTGTACAGAAAAGCTAAACTGTATATACAATCAAATTATATTCTGATTTGTGTTTGTGTTCGGTAACCATGATTTAGAATCATCGAGTATTTAACGCCGGTGGGCATTGTACCAAATCCACGACAAATTATACTATTTTGCTGATTGTGGTTTATCGGTTTATGCTTTCAAGCTTTATGAAAATTAAAAATTTCTGTTATATTAAATTAAATTACCTGTTCTAATCAGATTATTTGCATTCGACCAATTCTCAACCACAAAAAAACCACGTTTGATATTTGATATTTATTTGTAGTGATGAGACAAATCTTTATCAGATGCCATAATTTCATTTTTTATGTTTATGTCATAGATCCACTTAAACAAAATATAGGCATGGTATTTTGATCAATATATTGAACGATAGATGAGAACGAAGTTGTATTTAGGATTCAGCTGTTGGTATATGTATGATTAGACTGTGACATTGAAAATGTGATTGGGATAAAATTAAAAAAAAAAACTTCAATTAAAAAATGAGACAACTAAATCATGTTTACCTTTTCAATTCTTGGTTAGGTATCCTTTCCGAATATCACATGTATATTTTCACATATCTATCCATTTTTATGAAAATAGTTATCCTAAAATGTCAAAACATAATATAATTTCCCGTCACAAATAAATTATTTGCGTCATAACATAGTGTACTTATTATTTTTATCTTTAGTTTCAGCTATCAATAAAGGGGCTTACGCTGCAACTGTAAAATGATAATAATGATAGCACATAGGGTTGCTATATACAGAGGGTGTTTCATGCATTGGACTGTATGTTAGTTTATTCAAAATCATCACCGCGCATGGCATGTTTAAATCAAACTAATTAGACTGTATAATGTTCAAGCAATTAGGACAGACCAATTTGTTTCTAACCAGCTTTGCTTAAAATTGATTTACGATTGTTTTATCTAGTAGAAATAAAAAAAACACATATAAATGGACTGAAAACTGCTAATATTGCTAGGTGTATACAGAATAAATGTCTTCAGAAGCAAGGCAATTTATCATTGCAATGACATTTATAATCACTTTCTGACATAGAGTCCAATCTTCCAGTTTTGAAGGTTTTACACAAACCTTAACTGGTCGCGTGCTTTATGTCGCAAGGAAATTCTGCCTCCTTGCTACATGTGGAAAAAAACGATGAATTTTTTATTGTTATTCTATAATTGATAAATTAAACATTTGTATAAATAGTAAAATAACATGCAAAATAATATCTTTTGTTATTTATTTAGGTACAGTTTTGTTATAATGAGACTATATATGCATTCTATATAGAAGGTTGCACCCATATAGATTATCTCAAAACGCTCTTGTTTCTCTGAACAGTTTTGGCGATAAAATACCAAATGAAAATCAAAATTGAATAATCATTTTAATTCATGACATTTCATTCATACACAAGGAACAGCAATTGCGCTGAGGTTAAGGAACAGAATCGTTAGCATACTAAACTTTTTTGATAATGCGTGGAAATTGCCCTTTTTTATTTCTAATTTTAGAATACAGTTGCATGAGATGCTTGGAAGATGTCATTGTTGAATCAGTATTTATTTAAACGCTGATAAAGTTAAATTGACAATATATTTATATGTTGCAGCTAAATGTGATGCGTATAATAATCATGAGTAATAATGATTCATCAAAACACATGTGACTCGGATGCTATTGTATATGATGAACTATATAATAGGAATACTACCCGAAGGGACCTAATCAAAATGGTTATTGGCCCGAGGGATAGGAAGAAGTAATGCCTTAGCCCGAAGGGCGCGGGCATTACTTTTTCCCATCCCGAGAAACCATTTTGATTAGGACAACTGAAGTTTTTGTTCCTTTTAATACATGGATATCCGCATTTTTCGAATACTTTGAAACGTGAACTTTATTTGCGCAACGTTTGCGTAACTTAACGTAACGTTGCATAAAACGGCCATTTTCAAAACAACTCAAACAATCTCCCTCCCTTTTCGGATAGTGTTTTCGAAACTGGTCTGTCGGTGTATGTAAATGTAAGAGTACCGCCGAAGTTACTTCATGTGACTCAAAAGAGTCTTTGGACATATCCTTTCAGTTTGATCGTATTTTTTAAAGACACTTTTGATTTTGTTGCTCCTCTGGATGCATTATATTCACAATTGTTTATGTCGTTAGCTACTCCGTACATCTGTTTTAAACTACGTATTTTCTATCACTAGTAACTCAATTATTCACATCATCATCGTGTCCCTTAAACTCAATAGCAAAAGCTTAAGTTTAATTCCATTTATGTGAAATAGCAAGCTTATTTCAGTTTCTTTTTTAGGATGTTCTAATTATAGGCTACGAAATTGCTTACCCTTTAATAGCGTTTGGTTTATTAATTCTATACGCTAAATTAGCAAAAAAAATATTTCATTAACATAAACATGTGTGAAATCCTTTCACATTCTTTTAAGTAACTGCAGTAAACGAAATTGCATACGTGGAATTTGAATTTTGACGTCACAATTATAATACTAGGTCTAGTGCACCGAGTACAGAGTGGGCGAGCGTGTGTGTCCTACAACCACGACAGTTTTCATAACTTTCTCGTAAATCAACTAATAGAGTAGAGAATGACCCCATATGCAACAGGTGTCAATGCGGCATCTGGGCGGCCGGGGTTAAATTCCAGCCAGATTGAATGTTATCTTATTGAAATTTAGCCATTTTTATTTTCAAACAAAAAAAAAATAAAATTAACTACGCACCCGGACATTAGCAGAAAAGAAACTGACTAGGTGGTAATGCCCTATAAAATGCTTCAACCATGTAATAAAACTATATATTACCAACAATAATTTGAAATAAGCTATTGTTTAATTTAAGGTCATTCCACCAGTCGAATTGATCTTGGACATATGGCTGAGTGTCTCTATTAATCAAGTCACGTTTTAATCGAATATGAGACAAACAAAGCCCCATCAATATGAGTGAGGATATGGTTGCATTTTCAAAAGAATTCTAACGTGTGTACATCCCACTATGCACGGCGTCCTCTTTTTTTGGTACAAAGGAACATTCTCCGGATGACCATTGTAAAAGGAAGTGACGCCAAAGTCGCATCAAAGAAGTGACCAAATATGACTCAGGGACATAAAAGGACATCCGATAAACTTGTTTATCGGCATAAACAAGAAAGTACTGTCGATGTCAGAAAGCGGTGTCTTGTTAATTACCCTCGCTGAGTTCGATGCATCGATGAGGCAAAAAAAAAACAAACAATACTTGTAAAATTGAGTTTTCATTACTTTATTCAATTGATACTATCTATTTACAATAACAACAATATAACAAAATATATAAATGCGCGTTACAAATACATGTATGTCAGTCAATAGCGTCTTTCTCTCCGATCTTCACTTTTTTTACAATAAAAATCATTTGAGTATAGTATTGTTATCCATGAAAAAAGGATTGATATTTCAATACACCGTAGCGTGTCTAACCACGCTTTAGCAATTAGGTCATTGTTAGTAATTTAGTATTCACTTCATATACTTTTATATCTTTTTGGGATGCGAGCGTAATTAGCTTAGTTAATTATAACATTTTTTTCTATAGTTCAAGCATAGAAGCATATAGTCGAATACCGAAGTCGCATGGATTGTGTTCAATTCTAAAAGAAACGATCAAAACTAATAACAATAATTATATACCTTACAGTAGTCAAATAAATCTAAAATATTTCAAAATCTAAATAAAATCTAAAATTAAATAATATATAAGATAGAAGCGAGATTCATCATTTGGGGAACAAAATAGACTTTAAGATAAAATATCTTTTTTTTTCAAAAAATAAATATATGTCAAATAAAATATCACCATATCACCGACCACTTTGTATCACAAATATTCATCTTTGAGCATTTACCGGTAAAATCTACATATATTACAATGAAAGTAGAACTATTATAAAATATTTATTTGTATGGTACATTTTAATTATGTAAACCAATAACATTCAGTAAAATGGAGATATGAAACCAAACTGATTGGTGCTTGAATGCACTTCATTTTTGACGTCCACGTATCTTCAGAAATGGGTAGTGATTTTCAAGCCGCGACAAAAAAAAACGATTAGGTTGATGCTCAGATATCATAGAGCTTATTTTCTTGTTGCTGTTCATGGAGTTAGCCCCAAGCAGCGCTTGAGTCAGGCTTGAGCGTTGCTTTATTTTTCTTCTAGATGTCATAAACGGGTAAATGCATGTTGAAAATGATTATTGTGTAGCCCATTAATATCAATAGTGTCCAAAAGTATTTGTGTATAAACATTGACCAACGGATGAGAAACAAGGATTTCCTGAAATGCTCAACACGGGTTTTGTGCCCTACTATGTGCCAAACCATGATCCAAACTATATCATGCCATATGTGTTTGTTAAGTCTTGGATAAATAGCTACAGTATAAACAAAGAGTTATTCACTGTCGATACATATTGATGCATTAATTAGACATTCATAACATGTGTATACATAATATAATGTATCGTGTGATATATTTATAGACTCAAACATAATTTCTATGCTTTTTTCTTAAACCTTTCCTGAAATATGCTGAACATCATAATTAAGTGTCTTTCCAACTAATGTGTAACTCATTTTGTTTTCATCGCGTACATTGAATGCATATTCTCCTACACATAAATCAGCTGTTTAATGATTAATAAGTTGCCTAAATGATATTAGTTGAAACGGCACAACCAGTTTCTATTACAGTTTCTTCTTTGTCATGAATTCGTAGTTAAAACATCTAGGGACAACGTCATACTATTGAATATGTCTCCTTTAAGAGGGTGTTAATCAAATAGGTCTAAAACACAGTAAAAATCACTATTTATCATGAAATCATAAGGGTTAATCGATTAAATTAATAAAATTTATAAAATTGTTAATATCTAAGACCAATTCAAATATAACTAGAAAACAAGGATCCTCTCGACGAAGCACCATCCGAATTCTCGCCCGGTCCGTGACTTCGTGTGAACGAAGGCGTAGCGGACAGGAACTGTATTCGGTCATTCTCAGGCGGAAGTGGCGGTAAATTGGTGGTTTCCGGTTGTTGTTGTTGCTTATATTGTTGTTGCTGTTGTTGTTGTTGATTTTGCATTTGTTGATGTTGATGTGAGTGAAATTGATTGTCGTCATAACAAGGTACAGAGCTGCGTAGATCGGCAAAGCCGCTTGGCGGAGAATTCGGATTTGCCCGGTTTTGACGAGAAGGTTTATCGTTATACCCTCGCGGAGCGGAAGAGTTGAATTGGTCTGGATAACTAGTGAATTTACCAGTTGGTTGTGAAGATAGGTGTTGATCTCCGTAGCCAGTTTGATATGAGTTCGGATGGGTTGAGTTTCGTTGATTAATATCATGGGTTGGTGGGTTCTGCAGGGCAGGGTTACGTTGAGCATTATTAGTAGTTGGTGGATTGGGCAATGGCATACTTTGACGTGGGTTTGTGGTTCCTAAATGGCCTTGGCCCTGAGCTGGACCCTGAGGAGGTTCCACATGGCTTTGCAATGAATAACCACTCTGGTCGTCATGGGGATACGAGTTAAATCGAACTCGTTCTTGATTGGTCGGTTTATTTCTTGCGTTGTTGTGGTCATAACTGTGTCTCGTTTGAGATGGATTTTGAACTGACCGTTGAGTGGCGGGATTGAACTGTTCCGCATCGGGATTAAATCGGTCATCTTGCTGTTTGGGTTGAACACTATTATTAGGCCGCTTATGCACCGCTGCATAAGGCGGGATAATGTTTTCCTCATGGTTGTTACGAGGCGCCATCGGGTCAAAAGGAGCTTGGGGCGCAGCACTAAAATTTGCAGGATTCACATTGGAACTATTCCGGTCCATAGGCAAGTAGCGGTCTTGCTGGTTCGTTGAATGTCTCTGATCTGGTGGCGGAGGCCCGGGAGAAAGACTTGGTCTATTGCCAATGTACATATCGTTGATATGCATATGCGAACGTGGGGGTGGGGTCGCCCTGCAATCATTTTCAGCTATTGAATCAGCAATTGAAGTATCATGATGTAATCGATTTCGTATTGGAAGCGTACTCTCATTATTCGGCCCCACATAGCGTCCTAAATCTGACCTCAAAGTATCATTATTGTTTTGTGATTGCAGCTCCAAACTGTTGGTCTTATCCGAGCGATTCGATCGCTGCGTGCTGTAGCTTAGATTACTAGCCCTATCGGTATCATTTCCACTATTGTAGGATCCATGGTAACTCAATGCGTTGTTGCCAGGGGGTAAAGGCGGCGGTTGTGTTGATTCTAATTGCAATTGAGCGTGCGGCGGCGACGATGATTGCAATTCAGTGTTTGATGTAGCTTTTGTCCCGTTGCTAAGCGCCTGTGCTACGTTGCCATGGGTGAGATATTGGTCGGTTAGGACTCGGCTGTATTCTATTGGAGCTTCTGATAATAAAATAAAAAAAAAGATATTTTTGTTAAAATTGCAATTAGCATTGCATTAAGCATAAACATTGAATTGGTCAATTGAAAAAGAAACATATTATGAATAGAACACTTAAACCAAAACTGGTGTGAATAAAAGAACACTGTGTTACTTAGATAATCTGAAAACATTTACGATATTTGAAATTAAAAAGTGTTTTTAAACGAGTTGCCTTTCATTATGAGGTTTCAAATTATGTTTTACCGAAATACGTTCAATCGCCTCAAAAAGTAAAATGCTCAAAAGCAATCAAACGTAAAGCCACACATGTATAACACATTTTGCAGTTGATGTTCGTCGCAAAATCAGACAATTACATTCTCACCGGTTGGTTTGAGAGTTGGTGGTTCCGGTGCGTCTAGGTTGGGAAAGGAAGTGTTGTGTCGATTGAAAGCTGGGTTCATGACTCCAAGAGGTCCTGAGGGTGATGTACTGAGTTCCGTAGATTCGGTGCTTGCCGAGGTTTTCGGTTCTCTGCGTTAATCGTGACATTTCATTCATATTAGTTTTTGTCGCTTCACATTTATTCAATTTAGTATTTCAAATGTATTATATAAATGTTCGATCGATAATTCAAACGCAATGTTGTCATAATATTCAAATGATATTGAGAGAAATTATCAGATTTGTTTCTGATTATATAGCTGTGAACCAAAACTTAACCTAAAAACATTTCAAAACACATCAAAATTGAGAATGTATGAGAAAATCTATATAAGTTGCTTTCAAAACATCTGTTAAAACAACTTAAAAAAACAAGGTTTCATCCAATCTAAATTCATTCTATCCTTACCTTGGAGACAGACTCGATGGTGCAACATAATGCAGTTCATCATAAATGGGATTATCATTGGGATTATATGTCTCATTGTCAGGCAAGAACTTGGGCGGGTCCCGTTTGCGGTATTTCAGAAATAAAAAGACACCGACGCCGATGAGAGCCAGCAAAAACAAAATGGCGACCACGCTTCCGGCAATGGCGCCTGCGCTACTTCCGCCGGAATCGTCTGCTCAGAATAAGAAGATAAACATATTATCGCTCAGATTCGTAAAATGCGTTTAGATGTAAGGTTATTCAGATGTATCTTTTGTAAAAGATAAAACAGTAAGAAAACGTATTAAAGCAGTACATAAGTCTAAAATATATAATTTTTATAATTTAGGTCTTTATTTGAAACACACTCAAATATAATTATGATTTAATATATAAAAAGTAATAGCGTTATTAAACCATGTGAAAGCAGTATACCTGAACTTCCCCCACCACTGTCTCTCTTTCCCGGTGGCTCCGTGGGAAACACAGTTCCCTTTAGAAAACACGTGACTCCATCACGTGAGTGTGCAGAGAACCAATGACAATCCGTTCTGAGTCGACAATCAAATTCCGTCTCATATGTAGAACAATTCACTGGAAAACAAGCGCCTAAATCACCGACATCAACAGTGACTGTACTCGTAGTACGATTGGGAAATACCGGTCTGCTACACACGGGATGTCGTTCCTCTCCCTCGAATCGCTGATCGAAATTAAAGCGATTTTCGCACGGCTCATAGTTGAGTAGCGAGTGACACGGACAGTTGCACGTTTGCGAATCAACGCGCTCGCATTCTGGTGTTAAAACGTCATCTTCGTTGGGATTTGCCTCAATTATGACGTCATATGACGTCACAGAGCAACTATCGCATTCTTTAGGCGCTGTAGGAGCATCTATATCGCGTATGATTAGAAATAGATTGGTTTTATCAAATGGTATAAGTTGGTAAAATGATTCATCAATTAGAGTCTGAATATCCAGATACCATGTGATGTACTGTTTCTTCCAAGCAAAATCATCGCATTTGTGAATGGCTGGTTTGTTAATGTTTGACATCCGGGTTTGTAGGTTAAAGGCGATTTCCGGTTCTAGCTGGGCGATATGTGAGTAGTTCCGGTTGGCGGCGGGGTGGTAGATTGCAAATCCAGAGCGGTCTATCAGCATACACCTATTGGCAGTAATAATCATATTTGAATAAAATGCAATTAAGACTTAATGCTATATTTTTTATTTGTGACCAATAATTCGAAGCTTAATATTCCAACAAAGCATTTTGAAAAAAAAGCAACAATGCACTTTTAAGAAAATCAACATTATCTTGGACGAGATTATTGATGTTTCATACAATAATCTCGATAATTTTAAATAATGAACGAAAATACCATGCATCTTGCATTGTGAACCTATATAACAGGTTGTCTAAAAATACGTGTATGAATCTGATGACAGATAAATCTAAATTATAAGCAAAATTACCTGTTTTGCTGCTCAGCGCACTCTGGTACGTATTTATAGAGCATGAGTTGCATAAATGACGCGTCGACGTTCATTCCTATTACACCGATTGTCGCATCGTCGCTTGTGTGTGATACCTGTCTGCAAACGAGAAGAATTTGTTGCAAGTGCAATAATTGATAGTCTATGTTGGGTTGATGCGCAATGACTACAGTCGACAAGAGTTGTTCGTTCGAAGCTCTATATGTCAATTATAAGTGATTCTCAAGTTTTTAACGTCTCGACGTTAGATGAATGGCCTTTCACGGTCGATACTGTAGTGTCGATATCATAGCTACATTTGCACAACCTTTCATTCACGCCGGCTACGAACACATCTTGAGGAGATTAAGGAATAACAGCTATTTAAGATACCATACCTATTTACTTGTTAAAATCGACGATAATTCGTTAGAACCGTTATAAAAAAACAATTATCATAATTTCGAAACGATACTCACTTTCCCTCTAGTAGCGTGTGCGCAATAGTGACAACCTCCGCGCGTCCGAATTCATTTCTCCTGGGCGGAATAAAGACCAAATGGTCTTTGTTACTATATGCAACATTATACCAGTCCGTTGTGGTGTGGTCGTATAGGTCAGGCATGGTCGTACCAGGGTACACTGTGAACATGCCGCTCTCACTCGCTACAAAGCGCTCGTATAAGACAGTGTCGTACTCGTTCATGTTGCGTTGCCATTCAGGAATCATTTGGCTGGTGACGAAGTAAAGCTCGCGAATACCGTCCTGAAAATGGTAACAAAGGCAATAATGATATAATAATAAAATGATAAAATGTTCTGACTGATACTATTTTCATATAAAACATATTTCAAAATTGTTCTAAAAAATGTTTGAACCAAAAGCGTTTCCGCTCAAGACGAAGAAAAACGTTTGCGATAGAACTTTGCAGCAAATTTGCGGTCTGAATCTGCCCGGACATATTTTAGTTTGACCAAGCCTACAATTTTAGATCCTCTAAATCGTTTACCTAAAATAACCCGTCGTTACAAGCGTTTAGCGTTTAACGTTTAACAATAAGCGTTTAACGTTGAGCGTTTAATGTTTAGCGTTTGACGTTAATTGTTAAGCGTTTAACGTTTATCGTTTAGCATGATTATTGGTCACGGTTTGGATTCCACGACTTACATTGAGCGTGTCGTCCGTTTGTTGTCGGTCGGTCATAAACGCGGTGAGATCGGACACAAATTCCGCATCTTCTTTCTCAAGCTTGTTCTCTTTGATGGCCTGGGCAGAAAACTGGGTCGTGGCATATTCTAAGACATAAGAATTATATAGCAAGATAAAGGAAAATAAAGCAAGACCCAAATTCTTTTAAAGTCATCCCTTTTATTAATCACAAAAATCATCTTTTCTTTTTGTACTTATTTTGATTCTAAAACCGGACTGCCCTGCTCTGTAAATATGGATTTCTGAACATATTTAAGTGCAAAACAATGTTTTTTTTTCGTGATATTTCTCCGACGTCCGTAACGGAAAGAGTTCCGTCACCAGCCACGTTTTAGACGTTGCATACAAACTAACCTTTCATTGTCTACTTTGTAAGTCTCACCTATTGTTGATGGTATCCCATGATGATCACATAATGTTGTATCATCAAAGAACTTGTGATACAGAAACTCATCGGCCACTTCTGTTGTTTCGATGCTCAAGTCAACGTCACGGTCAGTGTGCACCATGGCGACGGAGAAATGCGTTCCTTGGACCTATAGATAAAAAAATAAAATGTTTAATTTAAGTAGTTAAAATTGAATAACTTTGATCGTCCTTTGTAATAGTACAAGCTATTTTACTTACAGCAAGACTTAGATGATTACCAAATATATATACATACACACTGTCATTTGAAAATTGAACCTAAAACTGAAAGTTTTGAGAAAAACGTTTTCTAACTGTTTAGCATCTAAAGACCGTATTAGCATTTTTCGAAAAAAAAATGTTTTGAAATATAGTCTTTTTGACACTTAGGAGGTCTCGAAGCATACTAATGTAACGTTTTCTAAATTAACTCTCTCAAAATCTTACCGCGCGCCATGTATAGGTCGTGGTCAGCCTTTCGTCCTTGACACCGTGAAGGGGCGCGAAACCGCGATTAGTGATGATGCTCGCTTGGATGGTTTCCGTGCCATTCTCGAGGCTGTTGAATAATAAATTTAGCAAAGGGGGTCCCAAAAGAATGACGGCATGTGCACATGAAAAAACGGCGTGGTGATAAAAATTATGATAATTTATCCCCAAACTAAATAAAAAACGGCCAATAAATTACAATTATACACTACTCGTATAAAGAACGAATAACGTTTAACCCAATTTTAATCCATTTACAATTGGTGTTAAATTTCATCCACGAAGTATCCATTTGATGATGAAATTATATATCAAACAAAATCATGAGACCCAAACTTCATGATTTAAAAGCTTAAGCCTGCTAATCAAACCACTTATTATTCTACAAAATGCAAACTGCGATGCACATGAATGATTTATTATCTATTAACAAACACTCACGCTTTCATGCTCTCCAATATCCCGGCCGCCTCCGCATCCGGCTCAAAATACTGAATATCCACAAAAAGCGGATCGGATCTGGGATCCAGTCCGGGTACGGGCAGCATCGGATGCAAAATAGTCCGACCGGTATTATCGATCATAAACACATATGCATTGCTGCTTCGCTGTAAGTATTCGAATTCGTTCGTGATATCGCGAAGGGTCATGTCTACGCAACTGGCGCCTATAAGTTGAGGTGTGCCAGAACAGGAAGTGCTAGGATTGGAGGATGTTCCGGCTTGATTAACGCGGTCGCTGGCGAGGGGGAGGCACACTGAGAGAATATGGCCTGTGGATACAAAAGGGGCAGTTCTTATATAAATCATCTTTGTTTATTTTGTTTTGAATAGTTTATATGAAAGGTTTAAATACTTTATCAAATTATCAAACAATTCAGATGATTACATATATGTATAGATAAATTACATAGAAAAAGATTGATTTGCGTAGTTGAATCTAGATATTATATAACAAAACGAACGTATAAGTATGAAATATGACCCATGTATCCCTCTTACCTAGATCTGAGAAGTCGATATACGGCACAGTAACCACTGGTTGATCTAGGTGTTCAACGGAAGTGAAGTAGCTGTAGTATGAGGCCATCTGCGTTCGCTTGTCTTCGCTTAATGAGATGAACGTGAACTCGCCTTTCTGAAGAAAAAAACGCAGATTCAAACTTTATATAGAGCCATCTTTCAAAACAAAAACCTGAATGAAACATCTATGAAAACTAGAACTACTCTCTTGATATCGCTATTCGCTTGTCCTCGCTCACTGAGATGTCTGTAAATTCGCCTTTCTGAAAAGGCGAAAATGCAACATTAAGATATGACAATCTTTCAAAACAAAAGCCTGAATAGGACAACAGTTTACTTTCTTGATTTTGCTTTAGCGTTTCCCCACCAATTTCATAGCAAATAGTAGGATTCTGGGTAGAAATAAACATACTGGTACTTTCTTCATATATAAAATTGTTATAATATATATAATTTGAAAATTAGATTTTGTCGCAATATTTTTAAA
This sequence comes from Hydroides elegans, assembly GCA_001703475.1. Taxonomy (NCBI): domain Eukaryota; kingdom Metazoa; phylum Annelida; class Polychaeta; order Sabellida; family Serpulidae; genus Hydroides; species Hydroides elegans. Next base: position 26,171 of record LQRL01021531.1, read on the forward strand.
AATTCAACTCACCGTGACATTACCAGCAGATGCATCATGACCTCTCATTTCCGCCATATCTTTCAGCAAACCATCCGTGTCTGTAACAGAAATACACATTTAGCAATCATTTATCAATTATGTTTGGCTCTGTATAATGCATTATTCGCAAGCGGGAAATGATATATTTGTAAAATCATAGGTTTTACAATAGTTCAGCTTGCATTTTTAAAGCTACATGCATGTCTGAATTTCAAATAATGAAAGAATCAGGAAATTCACTTAATTATTGACAAATGCTTTCATAATATTCAATATGCGGAAAAATGCACACAGCGTTCGGTCTCGTGGTCTTGACAACTGCCGCGCAATACATATGAATCATTTACAAACTCACCGTTATAGTCGAGTCCATATGTCAGGAGAAGCACTTTATTTTCTTTAGCTGCATTTAAGCCAGACAATTCATCCAGTATATCGGATGCTGACTCAGATGGACGGCCATCGGTCAGAAAGAGAATCACCATTCCTGTGGAAATGAAAAGTAAATTAGATAGGTTAACAAAATCACAACACAATTTTCAGGCGTGCAACTGGATGATAGTTTCGAAGCCTCATAATGTTCTGAAATAAAACGCTGATTCAACTCCAAATATCGTTGGGTCATAAATCGTTGTATGAACCAATGAGGCACGAGGAAACACTAATGACGATTCATAGCAACTCAAGAAAAACATAAGGGTGCTGTGAATGACACTTTGTTTCTGCGTCTGTGAAATTGATATAATGCGATAATCAAAGGACAATCTCCCTCCTCTGGGTTAATCGAAATTTCAGGCGGTTAAATAAAACAATCCCGCTGGGCTTTGACAGCACCATTAGGACCTGACTACACGGGAAGCTGTAAAAAAAGCTGGAAAGGACTTCCCGTGTGGCCAGGCCCTTGCGATGGATAACAATTTATGCAAACTCACGTCGGTTTTCCGTGACCGTGAAATAGTCGAAGGCTGTTTGCAACGCGGGTATATACTTAGTGCTGTCTTTCACAGTGATACCATCGATGTATTCCTTGAAGAAGTTCTTGACGTACGGCGTGGCATAAGCCAGTTCGTCCTGATAGCAATTCTCGCCACGGCCCTCGGGTGTTTTTATGTCGGATGAGAACAGGATAAGGCCAACCTGCAAATAGTGAGAATATGTGTTTCAAATATGTTTTATGATCATTCGTTTGTGGGGTGAACAAGTGAAATGGCAGGCCTTGTGTAACCATAGTAACAGTAACAGTTATATTAATAGTCGAGATTGTCAAGAGTTGTAGCATGTGGCAAACCACAAAATTATCACGTCCTTCGTTTGCCTTTGTGAAAGTTCTCCGGACGTCCTTATTCGCCGAGGACGTTAAAAGGAAGTTACACCAATGTCGGGTCCGAGTCGGACACACAACTTATGTTAATCGGACGCAGGGACGTAAAAGGCGCTCCGAAAAATCTTTCATATGGATCCAAAGTTACTAAGGTCGCCCTGTTATCGTTACTATGTACGATTATTGCCTAGTTGGTTACCTTATCATTAGGATTTAGTGTATCCACAACGGTCTTTGCGGCATCCTGACTGGCTCTCAGTCGTCCGTTCCATTGCATTGACTCGGATCGATCCATGACGATCACAACGTCTTTAGGGATCGTGGTGGCGGTCTCCGGATACCATGGCCTGGTGATTGAATGAATTTAATGTTTTTCGAACTTATATCTATTTTTATGAGGAATTGTTTTGATTATTATTTAAATCTTATCACAAAGGAAAAATATACGATGAAATTTTGTTAGCTAGATAACAATCTCAAGCAAAAAATGAAAAAAATATCAAGTCTTGGTAAAATCTCGGTAGATCTGAGTGTAAAACACTTTTCATTTCAACGATATCATCCCATCATTATGTTTTTGTGCGATGCGAAATGAAGGAAATATACATCACATTTTATAAATATATAGCAACATACCTAAACCGTGGGTCATAATCACCACACGCCCCACCATCCCTCTTGGCCGGGTAAAGAACATGAACCCCTTGTTCTGTTCCAATGTACTGCCACTTAAGACTGTTCATGCGATTTGCGTTTTGACTGAATACGTCAAGTATGGCTGGTGACGTCGGATAAATGACGTCACTGGACGTGTCGCTGGATCGCATACAAGGAAATGCGGACGAAATCTAAAAGATATGATGGAAACATTGTTAATGATTAAACATGGAATTGATGATAACATAAATGAGTAAATGAGCTTCTATTTGAAAAGCTATGATTTGTTACATTCTTATTTGTATTTGAATGTTCCCCAAGACCTTACGACAATCAACATTCCAAAGAATGGCTTATAGTGGAAACCAGCATTTATCAAAGCGATAGAAATAATATAATAATAAATAATGATAGATAATAAATTGATATGTTGAGCAAACAGATATTGTTTCGTCATGCGACACTATTTTTAGGCAGCGTTCACGCAAAAAAGCTCGAATATAATACAAAAAGCCCATATGTTGCGTAAAAAGGAGGGATGAAATGCTTTGCTTTTATACAAAAGTGGCTTTCGAGCTTTCTGTTTTGTGAGGTTTTTCTGCCTTTTTTGTTTGCGTGAACGCGACATTACCTTGAAACCGAATTCTTGTTTGTATTCAAAATCTGAAGTGTTCGTGTCCAGACTGCAGCAATATCTGATGGCGACAGATGGATCGTAAATAGCTGGAAATGCAATCAAATCACATAAGAAAGTATTATGAATGTATTTTAATCCAAAGGCGATCATGCGATTTTAGTTTATTTTTAAGTTATATTGTTTCTTTTATTTAACTTATTTCCGGATTCATTATGAATGGAATAATAATGCGAAATAGGTATTATACATAATACATTCATATAATAAATCAACGCTTTTAATTGTTTCAAACGATGATGAAACACATTTGGCCGGTTGCAGTTCACGGTGTCAGTCACAAACACCGCTTGAGTGCCACATTCGTTTTCTTCGAGATTCAATTATCGAGTATTTTTACAATGGTTATTGTTAAGCCGATAAATATCAACAGTGTTCACAAGTAAATGTATTTGAACATTGACCATCTTATTAAAAACTCGCTTTTTCCGGAATTTCCAAACACCGGCTTGGTAATTACACCATGAACTGAAACCGGCCAATCAATTTCTATAACAAGTGGCAAAGCCTGTCAAACTTACTTCCGTTTTCGTAGAGACCTACGGCCACTTCTTGAATTCTACGCACGGCGTCAAATAGTTGGACAAACGTTTCGGAAATGTAATGTGCCAGCTGTATAGAATGATAGTTAATTAAGCGAATATATATGAATATCAAAGTTCAATGTCTGTATGATTTTCAATATAAATTTGTATATAAATTTGTATAGTTATTATTACAACACAAAACATTAACTGACAGATACCATGTTTTAAGTGAAAATTCAACAACAGACAGTTACTCATTTCCTTGTATTGCTTAAACACTGAATTTAATATATTCCATATCGTCACAATTTCATAATTATAATTTTGATTTCTATTGATGATATCTATTAAATTATAGACCATATGTGTTCTCCAAGAAAAGCAGCATCTTACTTCCAAATTTAACTTCTGTATTTTGAACTCAGAAGTTCCGTTTATCGACCATTATGTCTAATACTTTTAGGCTCCATCTCGGGTTTACCCTCCTATCCATTTTTTCACACAAACTCTTACCTCGTCGATGCGTTCACTACCGCTCCCATGTCCGTTTTCCTCGAAAGTGATCAGATCAATCTTTTCCTGTATCAGGAATCACACAACAATGATATATTTTGATATGTATGAAAAGCATATATTCGAACAATTATTTTGTACAAACCGCTTTTTTTTGCATTTACAGTGGTGCGCGATCCTAACGTTTAGCGTTTAACGTTTAAGGGTTTGCAAGATCAGAATATAGCGTTTAATGTTTAGTATTTGTGCGTTTAACGTTTAGCGTTTAACGTTTATCGTTTGATGAAAGGGCTAGAGGTTTAGATAACCCCTCATAATGATGTCCTTTATATACCCATTCACACATGTGGGTGGCTATGGTTTAGCGTTTAACGTTTAGCGTTTGTGCGTTTAGGGTTTTAGGGTTTAGCGTTTAGCGTTTATGCGTTCAACGTTTAGCGTTTGTCAGGGGAAGTAAGTAATGCGGGTGACTGTATATTTGAACGCGAATGTTTCATATATCATTTGCGTTATATAAGGGATGTGCCTTAACTTAAAATGAGGGATGCACACGCTCGACCAAACACGAAAGTCGTACGGCGCGCCACCTTCCAACACACGAAGGTCGCGCGGCAAAAACGAAGGTAGCATATGTTATTTGCGACCTCTAAGGTACACCCCTATGGGTTACACAATTGTATGATATGCTTAATTAAACCACATTAATAGCGGTCTAGTCTTCTGCGCTTTGAACATCAATCATGAAAAAATGGTTAAAAAATCAAATAACACCTTCCAAAATTATTAACGTTAAAGGTAATGTACCTAAACAAATATATAAAACACGCACCTGCATATAATCGACCCCTATGACGTCATCGCGTATTTTCTGCAGTTCATTGTTGAAATCCTGGACTTGAGCCGTGAAAGCGTGAGCAGAAGTCACCAAGATTGCGAACAATATGATGTGATCTCGAGGGGCCATGGTTGACCAGGCTTTGCCCTTTGGTGACGGAGATGACCTTGAAAATGTGATGAAAATAATGTGTTTGGTGGCATATATATACATTTTTGTCAAATCTTATGGCATATATCTATTTATTAAGACATGGTGGACCTAAATGAACGTTTCGTAATTTTGCAATGCAAAGATTCGCGACTTGAGCCGTAAAGGCGTAGTCACCAAAATTGCAAGCAATAGGATGATCGCTGTGATAGGTCTGTAAGGACGGGCCATGGTTGACCTAGTTTGGTCCTTCGTTGGCGGGGACGACCTTGAAAAGACGTTTCAATTAATGAGTTTAATGGCATATATTAATTATATTTTCATATCTGATTGCATATATTTATTTATTAGGACATTGTGGTCTAGAATGTACGTTTCTTGATTTTGCTAAAGCTAGAATTCGCGACCTGAGCTGTGAAGGGTTGAGCAGTAGTCACCAAGATTGTTCGCAATAGGATGATCGCTGAGATAGTGCTATAAGGACTGTCCATGGTTGACTTAGTTGGGTTCCGTATCGGTGGCGGCCGGGGGGGGGGGGGGGGGGGGGGGGGGG
>LQRL01021537.1:6230-17876 GCA_001703475.1 Hydroides elegans
ACCCATACGTTTTCGGTAGGGTTCAAGTCCGGGGACTTCGCGGGCCATTTCATTCTCTCTATGGTCTCATCAGCCATGTAGTCCGGGACAATTCGCGCGTGATGTGGTCGCGCATTGTTGTCGACATACACAAACTCGTCCGGATTGACGAAAATAGTGAGTTGTCGTAATTGGTCAGTACCCACCTTTTATTAAAGGTCCTTTTGACTCAATGACAAGCATACACTCTATTGCATTCTAGTGCACAGAATCTATGGGGGCGATTTCCACTGTGCGCTCTTCACGGTGTTCTTATGGGTTTTCGGCGAAAAAAAATCTTCACCTCCTTTTTCATTCTCATTAATTTGGCATGAATATGTTGGCTATATTTAATTAAAATTAAACATTATTATTCCCAAATGAATAAACCTATAATACATTCAAAATTTATTCACTCTCAATGTGTACACCTCTGGATATAGCCCCATGAAAAATTATATTCCAATTTAGTTTCGAACCCTGTATATACTAATCTCATATTGAAGTTGGGTCTTGTCATGGTTTCATGTCGATCGAAATGGCAGCACATTTTTCAGGAATTTTCCATGTGTTGTTGTTAGGACTACATTGTGATGAAGAATATCTAATGAAAACAGTGAGATGACAACGTTATGAGAAGGACATTGTGAGAGAGACGTTGTGAGAAAGACGTTGTGAGAAAGACCTGTGAGAAAGACGTTGTGAGAAAGACATTGCGAGACAGACATTGTGAAAAAGACGTTTTGAGAAAAACGTTATGAGAAAGACGTTGTGAGAAATACATTGAGACAAAGACGTTGTAAAAAAGACGTTATGAGAAAGATGTAGTGAGAAAGACGTAGTGAGAAAGACGTAGTGAGAAAGACGTTGCGAGAAATACGTTATGATAAAGACATTGTGAGAAAGACGTTTTGAGAAAGATGTAGTGAGAATGACGTTGTGAGAACGACGTTGTGAGAAAGACATTGATAGACAGATTTTGTTAAAAAGACGTTGTGAGGGAGACGTTGTGAAAAGGACACTGTGAGACAGCTGTTGTGAAAATAAAATAAAAAATATGAGAAAGACTTTGAGAAAAAAACGTTGTGATAAAGACGTTGAGAGAAAGACATTGTGAGATAGCTGTTGTGAGAAAGACGTTGGGCGAAAAACGTTGTGAGAAAGACGTTGTGAGAAAGACGTTGTGAGAACGACATTGTGGGACAGCTGTTGTGAAAAAGACGTTGTTAGAAAGATGTTGTGTGAAAGATGTTGAGAAAAAGACGTTGTAAGAAAAACGTTGTTAGAAAGACTTTGTGCGAAAGACGTTATGAGAAAGATGTAGTGAGAAAGACGTTGTGAGAATATCATTATGAGAAGGACGTTATGAGAAAGACGTTGTGATAAATACTTTGTTAGAAAGATATGTGAGAAAGACGTTGTGAAAAAGACGTTGTGAGAAAGGTGTTGTGAGAAAGACGTTGTGAGAAAGATAAAAAATATCACCTTAAGTTTTAATCGAAAGATAATGGTGATAAAGAATGTATATTGCATATGTTGTGGGGTCTGCATGTCTGATGTCTGTTTTTTTCCTATACTGATCATGCTCTATCAAATAATTATTGGAAATCCACGGGGGATCGAAGGCCTTTAGCCTCTAGTTTTATATAATGAAAAATTATAAAATGCTTACAAAAAGAAAATGTGAATTTTTGAAGAGAAAATTATTTGATCTAGTTCACAATTTCACTTTATTTTTCTCATCATTTTCTCCAGCCCAAGAGGACGAGAAGCGTCGCGCCCAGAAATATGGTGGTTTCCTGCCCGACACCACTCTGCCTCCCACCCAACAAACCACTCATCAAAGCGAAACCACCTCCAGAAACACCCATCAACCATCCAGTCGCGACTCTGGCCCGCCCCCTGCAACTAACCTCATCTCGCGACCCCGTCCTGCATCCAGGGGCGGCAGCGGAGGTGTGAGTCGTGAGGGGTCGCCACTTACTGTGACCCCTGCGGTACCGCCCAGGCCTGATGCCGCGAGGACGAGTCATAAGCAGCATATGGGCAGTGGTGGTAGGAGTTTAAAGGTAAGGGCTGATTGGGTTGTTATGTATTGGGTTGTTGAGGCAAATTGGCTGTTTCAATTAAAATACATGTAACGGAATATATCGTGTTACAATTTGAAAAAAAAACAATCATGTTTTCGGTGGAGCGATACTTATATCTGAAGAAATAATGAGGAAAGAAAAGAGACAGTTTTGAAGGGACCATTGTTAAAAATAGAAAACATATGTTAAATTTGTTCTGTATTTGTCAGAAACAAACTCAATGAACACCTGTCATTTTCGGTTTACTGAAGAAATATAAAAAAAATATAGTCGCTAATTTATGATGACGCCGTTCGATATGCGAGTACTAAAAATAATACGTACTAAACAAATTTATGATGTAACTACAAGGTCGTAGATAAAATATGATGACTCATCCACTTCGGATTACCCAAACGTATCAATATATTGGTGTCTTGAGATAAAGTGAAGTACACAGGTAATTGACGTAAACTGTTCTGTAATAAGTGCCTTGAATTATAAAACCTTTTGCATTTTCTTGTGCACATTTTGTTTATTTCTAATTTGTTTTTAAATCCATTTGTTTCAAACGCAGTCAACGCAGCTGAGCTCATCCCCGAAGCACCGCACCTCGGCCCATCCGCCATCAAGACCGCCACCCCCAGCACCAAACGCACAGAAACACTCCTCCCCTCAACCATCCAATAAAAACCAACCCTCCGCCGCCCAAATGGACGACACACCCCTCATCATGCTCTCCCCGCCCAACAAGCATGAACTCCTCGTGGACTTTGACCTCGATAGCCTTGACCCATTAAAGAACCAATCAGCGCGCGGCGGCGGCATTTCCGGGTCGGTTGCTAAAGGGGAGGAGCCACCCCAGCAACAACAACAACCGCCACGGCCATCTAGCGCACAAGCCCTGTTTAACCAGCCGGGGACTGGGACTATATCGCATATGTCGCATTCGAGCTCAACGGGCAGTTTCAATGGCGGTGGCGGTGGGACCAATACATGGACTGCGTTTCATGACGAGCCACCGATACAACCCAAAGTGCCTTCTACGTTTTCCTCGCAACCTCCTGGTCCGAATTCGACTACTTTGCCATATGGGGTGAATCCCTTTGCCACTGCTACACAGCCGCCACCATTCGGGTTCGGTACCATGCAGCCTTATGGGACTACTGGTATAATGGGGCCAAACCCAGCTGCTGCTCAGTCTAATATGTTCAATACCCCATTTAGTGCCTCGTCTTTCAGCAATACTGCAATGACAGCGAAACAACCAACGCCTCAAAATGACCCGTTCGCAACCGATTCAGTTCTATCGACTGACGGTATCTTTGGATCTGATTGGTTATTCCCGGCTGGTGGCTCTGATTCCAAGAGTGCCGCCTCGAAAAATAGAGGCAAGTTATCCTTATCACCCACATTCGGAAGTAAGGTAGATCCTTCCGCCACAGCCATCTCTAAAATGCCCCGTATCCCAAGTGACAGTAATATCATTATGAGCGCTGCTAAGCAACAAGCGCAGCAATCGCTGACGTCACAAAATGGCGGAGCGGAAGTGAAGCGCACGCCATCTATCGATGTGATCGAAGGTAGTGTGATACCGAACGAGTTTCACGGACAACGGATACCATCGGATTTTGGCGTGAAAGCAGAAACGGAAAACAGAGAAGCCTTGGGTGAAATTGGCGATGACTTAATGACCTTCTCTGCCGATCTGTTCGGTAAAGTCGCCGAACAATGCTTGACACTAGAAAGTTTTGATCCGTTGTTTACAATGGATAAGATCGGTGATCCCATGACGGATTCCACCGGCTTATTCACCAATCCATTCGATAAATTCGAACGCAAGGTTGCACCAAGCCCATTTCCCGCCGGTGTCAACGCCTTCACCACACAGGACATTCTGGATAAGGTCACCGCCATGACAACACCCGCGCATGCGCAGATCAAGCACTATAACGAAATCGACCCTGCCAAGCTCGAAGCCCAGTTCAATCCGGATCCAACCCAGGGTGCTTCGGGTGGCACTCCGAATGAACATAAACGCAGTGTTTCGAATGGATCCGAGGAACTACTGGATCCGTTTAGTATTTCGGATCTGACATCGGCGCTGGAGAAGAAGCGGCGTAAACACGCGAAAGAACAGGAAGAGCGAAAGGCGTTGCTAAGAAAAAAGGAGCCGGTTGCTAAGGACAATAAAACGGATGCGGAAGGGGTCAAAATGAGGAGACGGACGACGGATGAAAGAAGGAAGCGGTTTTCGAGGACCAGTTCGCATCTGCCCAAAGGACAGGTATATGAGGGGTTATGAGGGTTGATTTGTTTTGAGCTGTTCAATTCAAGTTCGACTTTGAAATAATAGACCTGCTTGGGTCCTTTTACAAAATGTAAACTGCGAAAAATCTTCTTCATACGAAATGTGCAAGTATAGTATTAAATATAATTAACAATACATACGATGTATTGTTCATTTTATTGATACTATCACTATTGCAATACATCATCCATAACAAGGATGTTGAATATTGTAATAAAAACTGTTTGGTTTGGTGCAATTATCACATTTTCATCATAATAGTTTTTGAAGCTAGAATATTTATAGCATGATTGGCTTTCATATTGTACATCATTTACTTAATGATTGGAGTGAAAACTTGATCCAAGTGTGATTCGTTTGCCTATTAAGTTTAGGATCATAACTATATTATCATTACGAACCAGTTGATAAATTTGAACCTCAAATCGTGTGTCATGAGAGTGTCATGAAATATGGATTCTATTAAAGATATATTGAAGGTCACACAAATAAAACATGGATGTAATACGAAAATTCTTCGAGCGCAAGCTCACATTTTCTCCGTATGCTGGTCTCCAGGAATCGACGTACGAGACACTGCAGTCGTACAACGACGCGGCCCAAGATGAGGTCAAGGCATTCTGCGATATGGTGGCCAGGTTATAATCTATTTGTATACTTTATTAGTCTCCCGCCCGCCGCGTAGGGCGGTAGCGGGGGACTATTGGATCCGGGTCCGTCCGTCTGTCTGTCAACTTTTCAGGTGGGTTTATATTCCGCGACCGAACTCCAAAACTAACGGGCAGAATCGAATCAAACTTTCTACAAAGAATATATATTGAAGTTGTGCACCTGGGTATTGGTTTTGTCGTGCGACCAAAATTGGGGTCGTACGACTTGATCAAAAATGAGGAATTTCAACACAATTTGGAGTTTGCTATTCCGCAACCGAACTCCACAACTGCGGGGCAGAATCGAATGAAACTTTCTACAATGAAATAATATATATTAAAGTTGTGCACCTGGGTATTGAATTCGTCGGGCGACCAAAATTGGGGTCGTACGACTCGGTCAAAAATGAGGAATTTCATTTCGGTCGTGCGACTTAAAATACCGTTGCACGGATTGGGACGTCGGGGGACTTAGTCAGTTTCACTGACCCTACTTGTTTTGTAGTTAGCAAGCCTATTGTAAGAATGGGGTAAAATGCACTGTTAGATCAGGGAACAGTAAATGGAATCCTAGTTTAAAGCGTTAAAGATTTGACTTAAAATTGTGCCTTTCCTATCTCTATATGCAGGAAAAAGACGTCCTAGAAAATTCTTCGATATAAATTGACCATCTGGAATTTAATTTGAATTATTCTGTACTGGCTCTATAACGTAAATTGAATACAATATATATAAAAAAAATCCCATAAATCTGTTTCTACTCGTATCACAGACTGAAACTGCAGTATCCGCACACGCACGTCTCCAACACGGGTTTCTACTGGAGTCCCCGCATCGAGTGCACGGCGCCACGCAGTCTTACAGTGAAGACGGTCATCACGGCGAGTTTCATGCCGGAACCGTTCAGTTTCACGCCCTCATGTGAGTATGAACCCTAGGTAATCAACTGCAACGAATTCACACCTGATATATCTATTTGAATGTTCTTGTACTGAGATAGCACAATGTCATTTGATATGTCGCAACACCTCTTCTCGTCAACATGAAATATAAGTTTGAACAAGAAAAGCATCACAGCCTAAGGAAAGGGAAAATTTACAAAAATTGACTAATCGTTTACAGTGTATCTTCTCTCTAGGCTTACTGCAACACCGCACAAAACCTCGCAATTCTTTGGTACGTTTTTCACTTAGCGAATTCTTAATATTCGATCTTTGCAGTGGACGTAGCCATTGACCACGTGATCTGTGAACTCGTGATCCGATTGGCCAACAGTCTGGAGAGCACTACGGCGGACGACTACCTGCTCAAAGTGCACGGCAAGACCGAGTATCTTCACAAGTTAGTACTCGTTTGTAAATTGAGATTATCGCATATGTCCTATAAAAATGTCTTATGGCTATCTAGATGGATTAGAACGTAAGATTTATAAGTTATGTAGCCAAATTGGTCATCGAATTCTCTAAAAAAAAAACCTCTGAAAGAGATCGGTCGTAAATATAATCGTCAAGCATCTATATTCACTTGACGATATAAAGAAAATGAATCACACTATAAGTACATTGTAATAAGAAAATATTTCACATCTATTTCGTGCACACACTTAAAAAATCAACATCGAGGCGGCGACTTAGATTGTGATTCTCATAGAGTGACATGTATCACCTATGTGCTTTATCAGAATTGCTAACTATAAATTAGTGAACAAATAAATACATGTGAATAATTATTGTCTTTCAGTGACAGCCGCCTTGGTGACTACGAGTACGTGCACAACTGCCTCAAGGTCGACGAGGACATTCGACTGGTTCTCGAGCGCTTTTCGGATGTTGCAAGAATGCTGGTTCGCACAGAGGATGACGACCAGCAACCCGTACTGGTGCCCAAGCATAGGAGTATAGAGGATCCCAGTCTCAGGGTCACGCGGTAAGGTTTTATCAAGAATGTTATTTTGTTATTGTATCTTAGGTCCTTACGTTTGATTGGTGAGCTTCTGGATCCAAACATAATGAGATACATTGTATATCTAGGATAATTTCTTCAGACTATTTATTTGCAAAGTTTATGCTTTTCTCATTTTGCTACATGGACTGAGGACATTATTGGTCTTATTAAATCCTTGTTTTTGTGCCTTGGTGATATTTCGAACTTTATTGGTCTTGACCTTAAAGAGAAAATTGATTCATTTAATATTTTCGAAATATATTTCGAATAGTTATGATAACATATATGACTCAAATTTACATTGTTTAGTACGAAAGCATGTACTATAGACAAAAAGTAATATATTTAGGAACAAATTGAACATCCTTAAGCGTGACCTAACCCTAGATAGATAGTGTCGCAATATGCATAACAGATTTTTCTTCTTTTTTTACAGCGACAAACTAAACATCTTGACCGAGACCTACTACCGCGAAGTCGAGAAACTACGCGACGCAGCCATCCAAGCGGGCACATGTCTGCGCGTGCGCTGTAAAGGGGTCGTGCAGGCGGTCAAGGCCATTTGTGCCACTCTGTATAAGATTGAGTCGGCTGAAATAATAAAAGGAGTGCAGCGACTGCATAGCCTCACAGGAAATTCGGTATGTGTATTTGGGTAATATTTGGATAATATGAAATAGGGTAAAACATGAAATAAACGGCCAAGGCCATTTTTGCCACGTATGTAAGATAGAGTCGGCAGAGATCATAAAGGGAGTGCAGTGGCTGCATAGCCTCACAGGAAATTCGGTAAGTTTAAAAGTTCTGCGCGAACGCTGTAAAGGGGTTATACAGGCGGTCAAGGCCATTTGTGCCACTTTGTATAAGATAGAGTCGGCCGAGATCATAAAGGGAGTGCAGCGACTGCATAGTCTTACGGGAAATTCGGTATAGAGATGAAATTATTAAATGATGATATAAAACAGAAAAAAAAATCGAAACAAAAATAAGCAAAGGCGATATGAACATGTAATTTTAATTTTGCTTTGTCTTAGAATCGAACAAAGTTGTCATGGTTTTATTACAGCATGGTACGATGTCAGTAAAAAAAAAAAAGATGTGATTTATGTGAAAATTACTTAACCACAAAGTAGTGTTTCAGATATGCAGACTGATTCGCTATGGGAAATGTATCGCGGTTACTGTATAAAATGAGAGTAGAGACTGAAGAAAATTCAATTTAAATTAGATGACTTAGAAAAAGTGATAAATTATGAAATTGCATTTTCAAAACCAACCTGAATTAAGATTGATATATTAATTATTTTATCACATTTCAGCTCCGAAAAGGCCACGAAGACGAATCAGCTGACCATGCGCACAGGTAAGTAACAAGCATATTCAGTCAGCACTTTATCACTCATATTGGTTTATTAAGAGGAAGAGACAACAGTTAAACGTTGCCGTCTACAATGATAATACCGTAGTAAAGGATCGGTTGTAATATTGAATGAATCACATGATTTCATAGTGTGTTCATTTTACAAGACTGCGTACTGGTAAACAAAGAAATAACAAAAAATATAAAAATCATAACCCATACTTATTAGAATGCGAAGCGTGCGTGCTATTATTGGCTGTTTATCGTCTTAAAGCAGAAAAAAATGGTTGATTTTACTTTGTATTAAATATTTTTCAAAGTTAACCGTCACATTGATCATCTTTCATGCAGGGTGTCGGAGAGCGACATGATGCATCTCGATGACCTTCACGTCGCCCTTGAGGATTTGACCCGAGCGGTCAAAGGTCAAATCGACCTATTTTGTCGAACTTTTCAAACGGATTTCCGCTTTGAGTCATCTTCATCCAGTATTAAAGGTTTGTGATTGAATATGGCCAAGGATAATCGAAGAAAAAAAACGCTGTGATACAATTAAACCTCTTATTGATTTGCATTAGCTACCGTATGAAAATGTTGACACTTTATATTAAACCACAAATCATTATAGCCATGACCACAGTTACAATCGCATCAGATTTTCTCCAAATCAACGATATGCGTGAATGGATGAGTAGAAATCTGCTTCTGGTCCTTTCTTGTGCATATCTCGTGACGTTAAAGTAACGAAACAGAATAAAGTTCTAGCAGATAAATTTATATTAGGCTGACCATAGTCAGAGAAAAGCAGGGAATATCAAGAGAATTTGAAACTAACTGAAGATTGATCACCCTTTCAAATATAACCACGCAAATAATCTAATCCATTTTGCCGCTCCACAGAAAAGAAATGTGTGAGTGAGCTTGGCGAGAACCTCCTTCTTCACCTCGCAACCGCGCACCGCATGCCGCTTAAATGGAAAAGCACATACGAAGACTTCAAGGTCGTTTGTTCCGTGCATTACGCGGGACAGAAGTTGTGTTCGGAAGTGTTTACGCAAATGAAACCGAGGCTGGCGGAAGGACTGCAGGATACCTATATATGGGACGAATGGTAAGACGTATTCTTAAAAAAAAACTTAAGATTACTATAACAAGTTTTATGAAAGCTTGATGTAAAGAATGATTTTGAAAATATGATAAACAAATGAATTCAACAAATCAATACAGCCGTCAACAAATGGATTAGATCCAAATAATTCCGGCAGATGCATTTGATGAATATGACATTCAATAAATAGAGAAATGTTTCCGAATCAATTAGATCTATCGGTTTCGAAATAAATTTCATAATCCAATGGTAAATTATAGAGCTCTTTTTCGACGTTTAAAAGAACCCTTCCACTATATGCAAATGATTCTTGGCTTCTTCGACTATTGTCACTGTTGCTAAGATATTAGTTGGAACTAATTTGACTTCAATGCTGTATGAATGCTTTAATGTGACACATCAAATACATCTATTTTGAATCATTGCATAGTTTTATTCTCTAAATTGTATGTACATCGTTTTATATTTTCAAAAGGATCCCGTTCGAGTCGTTGTACGTGAACAGCCTTCCTCGCGAAGCCCGTCTTTGTCTTCAGCTGATAGGGGTCAGAGCGGTGACACAGAGCGAAGTCGTGCAAAGAGTGAATACGCCGCTCGGATGGGTGGCTATGCAGCTGTTTAATCATAAATTGTGAGTAAAATTACTCTGTTTATGAATCATATGTGATTTAGATTATTGTAAGGTTATTATAAGAAATATGAATGTTTCCTAACACACCATTAAGCCGATCAATTAAAGATTCAATGTTGAAATAAATAATGTCATTATTATCTATAGTACATATAACCTGGCCATTAATTTTTTTTTGGTAACATCAACTCATGTTAACTTTTATGCAGTTTTGTTATGCCGATGGAGCTGATTGAAAGTCACAAAGCACCAAATCGTTGCCTGGTGATTCCTGAAACATACATGCAGTTGTATGATTTAACATGATTATTGACTTAATTATAATATCGTACACTTTTTAATTGCTTTTCTTGATCTTATTGAAATTAAAAGATTTATAATAATACTGTTTTGAAGTGAGCTGGTGCAGGGTGGTCAGCTGCTTGGTTTATGGCACGGGAACAACATGGATCCAATCGGCACCTCGCTGGTCAGCACTGAGTGGACCTCAAGCGTCCTCTTACAGGTTGGAAAATGACAGTATTCTGTTTAAAACGGTTCAATATATTTCATTATGGTAATCCTATGTGCAGTGTTTCAAAATCTATTTATTACGGTTCCTCTTACAGGCTAGGACAGACCACAGATGTCTTTTTAAAACTATCAAAGATTATTTTGATTTAATCAGGTTAATTACTTAGGCTACGTGCAGCCTATACCTGGTAATCAGATTGATAATTTAAACTACATTGTATTGCTTTTTCTGGGTTTCTTTATTGTTTTTTTTCTCATCTCCATGCAAATGAGTATACAATAAAATACAAAGCATTACTTTTGCTTTGAACCACTGATATTGTCAAAGGTTTCATTTCACGGTCCTTGTTATCCCCCGTGAATACGAGGGGATATAGGGTTGAGCTTGTCCGTCCGTCTGTCCGTCCGTCTGTCCGTCCGTCTGTCCGTCCGTCCGTCTGTCCGTCTGTCTGTCCCGCTTGATATAGGGTACTTTGTCCACGCGAGTTTGGTATGAAGGAGTTGAGCTAGAGTTTTCAAATTTTGTACACGCATACACCAAGGTCTGGAGTCGTGCCTCGTCAAGGTTTCATCTCGATCGGTTGAAAATAGTCGATTCTAGAGTACTTTAAAAATTGTCGATTTTAAACTTTTTGTCAGATGCCAAGCACTTTGTCCACGCGAAATTGGGATGAAGGAGTTGAGCTAGAGCTTTCAAATTTTATACACGCATAAACCAAGGTCTGAAATCGTGCCTCGTCAAAGTTTCATCTCGATCGGTTGAAAATTGTCGATTCTAGAGTACTTTAAAAATTGTCGATTTTAGACTTTTTGTCAGATGCCAAGCACTTTGTCCACGCGAGTTTGGGATGAAGGAGTTGAGTTAGAGCTTTCAAATTTTATACACGCATAAACCAAGGTCTGAAGTCGTGCCTCGTCAAAGTTTCATCTCGATCGGTTGACAATTGTCGATTCTGGCGCACTTTAAAAATTGTCGATTTTAATCATTTTTACAGATGTCAAGCTCTTTGTACAGGCGAGTTTGGTATGAAGCAATTAAGCT
>LQRL01021606.1:0-10175 GCA_001703475.1 Hydroides elegans
CAAGCAGCCAATAACAGCACACCCCACACAACCCACAACAAACCATTCTTGTTATATACCCGTTTTTCCTGAGTAGCGAGCTTGGTGTTGAGCGGCCTCAGCAAGGGGTTCCGCGTTCGAGTCTCGCTCGGAGCACACATTTTGTTTCGTCAAACTAATTTTTAATGAAAAATCGAATAAAGGATTATTTATTCTTTACTTATATTGCTATTTGCTATTGATTTTTAATTTATTTCCAAATAACAAGTTTAAACCAATGTGGGCGCCTTAGATTTAACAACCACGTAAATGTACCAAAAACCACATATTTGATCATCAAAATAAACCCTTTAGTGGTTAAATCTTGCAGTTATTATAAAAAATGTGTTTAATGACAACTAAGAATTACTAAATATCAAGTTTAAAACAATGAATAAAAACAGACAAAAATACCTTTTTGTTATGCCTTTACCTGGGTTCGAACCGGGGACCCACGGATCGTTGCAAATCAGCCAACTAAATGCGTTTCAAACGGAGCTCAATTAGGGCATTTATATGGTGAAATACGTTAAATTATGAATTAATCATATAAAATATAGAATAATCTTGTCATGTGTCAAATTTTAGATGTTTGTGTCCAAAAATAAATGAGTTATTAATGATTACAAAATGTAAACAAACATTGTTAAGTGAGAATGACGCAAAAAAAAAAACATGCTTGACCAACGCTCTAACCGACTGAGCTAACGTGGTTAACTGCTTTTGAGTCGCTTAATTAATGTATTTAGATAGATTATTCTTTATGGAAGGCATGTAATAAAGCGAACACGCCACTCGATTATATATTGAAGGGAATTATAACACTCTGTCAGCCAAATCTGAACTCACCCTTCGGGTTCGTTCAGATTTGGCTGACAGAGTGTTATAATTCCCTTCAATATATAATCTCGTGACGTATTCCCATTTAATCGTGATCCGACTGTCTTTTTAATATGAAGGGCACTTCATGACCAAATAAGGTGTTCCTCTTTTCTTATAGCTAGAAAACATTACATATAAATATGCAAATCAAATGTGGAACACCTTTTGTAGTTAGAACTCTTGAAGTACTCTTCTTAATATGTTGAAATTGTAACAATCAGGTGCTCCATTGTTGAGTAATACATACATCGTTTATGTTGAGTAATACATAATACATCGTTTATACATAGTGTGCTGAAAATGCAGAGTAAACTCTGCATTTCGCAATTTAGATTCGGCGTAGGGAGTGACCAAAGAACTATTAGGGCAAGTCTTGAGACATTCGTAATATGAGCGAACTTAACTAAAAGATAGTTATATTGGTCACAGAGAAAAGGTATATATTTAACAATATGATGGTGTACGGGAATATTGAGTCAATTATTCTATGATTTGTATATTGACTACACCGATAAAAGGCTAAATGCATCTATATACAAAGATTGTTAGATATTAAAGAGGTTTGGCCAAAATGTATATTCCGGATCACACCGAAAGCTGGTTATAAAAGATTTTGTTTTGATATAACAATCACAAAATGCTCATCCAAATCGGTTCAAAATACTTGGGAATATTGTGTTGGGAATATTGTGAGCATTTGACAAAGTATGCAATCAGTGAAGACTAAATGTGTGCTTTCACTTATTTAGAAATACAAGATGTACTAGTTTAAACAAGTAAAACTTGATTGCAGATATTTAGATTATCATGAAAAAATTACATATTTAAACAATACCATATGTAAGTCACATTGTGATAATAATGATATAACCAGACTGTCAATGGCAATTCGTGTAGATTGTCATACATCATAAAACTACAACATCTTGTAAATGATGGCATCGGATGCTAATTTTTCAAAACATTTTCTTAAAATATTATCAATATTTATACACCGAGTTTCAAACAATTTGCCCAAGGCGCATTACAATGAATTTATTGATAAATAAACAATATACTTTAAGACAAGAATATTTTTATTTTTAAATAAGCTGCAAATGGTAAACTAAATCTCCGACATTTTCTCGAGATTGAATTTCAAAATTTTGCAGAAGTCGTAAAATAATGAAAAGTCAATGGTTTTGCTCGACATTTTAAATAAATGTTTAACACAATTTTCAAATAATACAATTACTGTTCAAAGTTGAATTCAAAAACACGACTGAGAATATTTTCACTTATTAGTCTATCTAACGTTTGTCCATACATAATAAGTTGATAAAAATCTTATTTAGAAAATAGAATTGATTGTTAATTCGGGGTTTCTTTAAATCGTATTTGCGTTACTTATACATCAGACGGACTGGTTTGCTTTCATAAATACAATAGGAATGCGTCCAACTTTTACCAGTATATAAACATATCGCTTATGATGATAACTATAAAAGAAATCGATGTGCACAATATAATTCTTTATATCATGACATATCAATAAAAGTTGCAATAAACATATGTTATGTAATTATTGATCATTAACATGTTTAATATTTTCTAATCAATCTTTTTAAAATGAAAAAATTGCAAAATAAATACAAATCTGGTAAAACATCATAACAGTTCAAAGATAATATAGATATTTGATATAATTAGATTAGATTCTATGCTAATACATGTATATATAACAGTAGATGCGAACCGATACATTTTGAATTATATTTTAGAGGAAAACTCCTTGAAAGATAATCAGTATTCGTATTCAATTTATATTTCTAAGCAATTTATTTGTAAATGTTTTAAATGGATAAATTTACAAGCTCGCCTGTCAAATTGACAAATTTAGTTATTCAATAAATCCACTGAGTTTCAGTTCCGTATGCATTCCTTTCATTTTACTAATATGTTTCCATTAAAAAAACCTTCTTACGAAACCGGAATCGACAAATAGCAATAAACATTCTGAACACAATTATTATGAGCAAAAATGAAAGTACACACGGTCGAAATGCGTGCGTACAATTTTACGTTTAAAGGGAACTTTGAATAAAATACCAGATTGAATAAAAAAGATAACTTTCTTGTTAATGTTTCATTATATAAAAAAGAAACAAAAGTATTTACTTGACCAATGGCATTAGAAGCACTAGTTTATTTTATTTCATATAAAAAAATATATTTGAAATGTCTGCCATAAAATGTTATCAATATATTCCATATATTCCCTGAATACGAGAAGCCTGGGTAATGTTATATGAGGTATCGAGCTGATTGTAATTATTTCAACAAGCTACCTACTTAATACAAACAGTTTTGTATGGAAAATATTCATAAACTGATGAATTTTTTTTCATGAAATAGACCTATGTGTTTCGCACTGACAAATAATAACCTGAAGCATAACGTATACTGATAAATTCGGTGAGAAAACAAAACCCTCTGTTGTCAGATCATCTGGTAGGATATGTTTAAAAATGCATCATCGAAAAAAAAAAGATTGTCATGTGATGCTAGATTTTGTGTTTTGCTAGGCTGAAAAGTGATATAGTCCGCTAATATCTAAATTGCAAATTCAAAGCAATGTAACATATCACTTATCCATGCAACGAGTTATATCCGTGGTGATTTCGATGAAATGTGCTTATTCATGAAATACATCTCCAGAGGCATATCACAGAATCACAGGAGGCAATATGTTAAAAAGCTGATATCATCAAGCTAAATCATATATAGTGTTATTTTTTTTACAGCATACACATCAAGCTATACCCATGCCAGCTTTTTTTGTATACGTAAGGTTATGCTACCTTTTTTTATGGTCTCTCTCCGACTTTCATTGTTAAGAAATGCGAAAGGAAGAAAACTGCTAAGTCAGACCATCCCCAAATATATAACCTGATGTGCTCTATAATGCATATGAGGAAGAGGGAATATAAAGGAAATGCAACGGCTCTGATTGATCTTTGTTTATAGCCGAAATATAAAAAAAAATTAAGATGGTAAGCATCTCAGTTCTCAGAAAACACCAGTTATGTATTGGTGCTTTAAAAAGGGCATTATTGTTTTGTTCCAGTTAAAACATACATCATAATATACATATATAAATATAAAACATATTTATTTTTGTTCATAAAAATGCAATCTTGTTTTAGAGATAGGATGTGGGGGGAATTTTCATTACCTTTATTTTCTGTTTATAGCTGTTATGAATATACAGTCATGAGATGAAACCAAAACTGAAGAAGTAATTGGGCAGTTACTCATTTTATAGTAAATTAACGAACATCAGATTTAGTGCCGAGTAAAATAAAAGTTTAAGTGTACAGTATCATACTTTCCCATCATCGTTTTAAAAGTAAACAAATTTCGTAGTTGGAAAATGTTTTTATGATGATCCTATCGAATTTGAATAGCATCCGATTAAACATAAAGTGGTCAGGTTTAACCAAAACTTATATTTTTTGTTAGAAACTGTGAATTTTTCAATTCGATGCTTTCGGATATATGATTCAAAATAGATCACTATATCTGATGAATAATCGAAGTTAAATCAAAAGCAGATTTGAATGTTGTACAGATTGTTTATTATCCTTAATATGTTCAAACAGTTATACTTCATTTATTCAAGGTTTATACATAAACATTTGACAAAATACATAAACATTTCATTTGAATACATATGGAAATAAACTCTTTTTTTGAATATTTAATTATTCAAACATGAGAAAATGCATTTACTTTTTTTCATGATCGGGTTACACTTATTTTGTCACTGTTGGTTTATTTTCAACCCTATTACAGTAAACAAATTATATTAAATGCGTGAAGCTTCGTTCAGGTGTATGCCCATACAAAAATGTAGGCAGAGTTCTAAAATTAAGAGACATTGTATATATCACTATCAGGCATATCCATGAACTTATAATGTTGCTGCCAAACGAGAATCATATTCAACACGATGGCTGTCGACGACGTGACCTATTCAGAACCATGCATTTCAAAAGAAGGGTTCCCTACATAAAGATATTCACCGACAACACTTGTATCAATGACATATTACCTATGTCATATAGTAAAAGACCCATTTGAAGGAAGAGCGATTGAAAAATTGATAATTAACAAAATCTTAAATAATTTAGAATATGATCTCTCACTATTCCACATAAACTTTATGCAAGGAACCCTTCATTTCGTATAGCTGCTACGTTTGTTCAACTTCTTTTTCATCACTTTCCATTGCTTCAGTCTTTTTAGTAGATGAGTCATTTAGCTCATTAACAACAACATCCTTAGCACTTTGGTTGTCTGTCACACTACTGTCCCCAATTATTTCCATCTGTTTATCGCATTCTATTGCATTTGATCTAGTGTCTTTTTCACTACTGTCAATGTTTGTGGTCGTATTTGAACTTTCTGTCTCAACACTGCTGGCACCCGTTGTTGCGCTTGTAGCACTTTTATCGTCTGCTTGAGATTGACTACTCGCACCGCCACTGTCGAGATATTCCTGCCATTTGCGCATGCGCTCTTTGTGTTGCTCATCCGTTTCCTCAATGTCGTACTTGGTTTTGCCGTCCCATGTTTCTGCCGAGAGTTTCCTGTGGATGAGGAGAAAAGTCATAGATTAGTGTGATAAGATCAGAATGATACTTTGATATTAATATTTCTTAGCTTGGAGGCAGACGTAAACCGTTAAAAGTACCACAAGAAATGAAAACGTCGAGAGAAAAAACGTTATCTTAAAATTTCTGAGCAATCATTTTATTTTTTGCATGAAAGATATATGCATTATAGCGTATTTCATTTCTGATTTGGTTTCGGATTGTTTTCTATACTATTTTAAGTTATCACAAAAGAATGTACAATTTCATAATATAGTCAAATTGATCAACTACCATCAGGGTTGCAATATAAGTTCTCAAGGAGAAACCAAATTGAGGAGATTCCAAATCTTCTGCCCAAATTGACTGAGGAGAAATAAGCGAAAACTGAATTTGCTAAGATCTGTTGGCCCAGTTCATTCGATTTTGGTAAAGAATTGATCTTCAAGATTTGGCCGAAAAATATAGTTTCATCCTGAACTTTAAAAAAAAAAGTTTTTTTTTTGTATTTTATTGGGGTTTATCTCAATTAATGACGAGGAAAACAGACATTGAAATGTAACTAAAAAGTTTACCTTTCTGCAAACCAGCGTCCGTTGAGCGCCTGTTTGCACAAATCTGCCTCCTCTGCTTCAGAAAACGTCACGCTCACAGCGCCATCTGTGTTGCGCTCGTGAATTCGCACTTTGTTGACCTAAGATGGCAATAAAAACAGAAAAGAATTGAATCATGTTTACTAGTATAACAAATCCCCAAACAATCTATTATTTTTGTTCACCGTTTGTAAATTATGTGATGTCGGGTTGGATAACTAGTTTTCTATCATTTAACTCTCATGACTAGACACAAAGAGATTGGGCCGTATTCTCAAAAGAGCGTTAGCATCTAACAATTAAAACATGAAGGTTGGATAAAAACCCTGAAGGCTTATGAATGAAAACACTATATGAACATATTACCGTAATTGCCGGTGTATAACCCGCACCGGTGTATAACCCGCATCCCATAAAAATCAAGAATTATGTTTTGAAATCCGGTGTATTACCCTCACCGGTGTATAACCCGCACCCTAAATTTATCATTTTCCGGAAATTGTAAATGTTACCCTATAACCCAATGCAAACGCTTTATATATGCTTATAGTAATTTCGTTTTGCCTTATAAATCCGTAAGGACAAAGTAAAAGGTTAAATTAAAGATATTAACCGATTTTGTATCAATTAATTATTACGACATTGAACCCTATTTTACATGAAAATGCAAAATTGAGCGTTTTATGCTTTTAAAATCGGTGTATTACCCGCACCTTTGTATAACCCGCACCCGGATGTTATGTTTGTAAAATCGGTGTATAACCCGCGGGTTATACACCGGTAATTACGGTAAGTAGATGGTACACATGACAAAAATATAACTGTGAATGATTATTTATATATAACTTGAAGCGGAAAATAAAATCAATGTATCATATACGGAATACGCGAATACTTATGAATGAATCTGGCTCAGCTCGAGAAAAAATGCCAAAGATATATATTTATATTTTTATGATGATAACTCAGAACTGGCAAACCATACACACCTGGCCATACTTAACACAGCCGGCCTTCATATCTTCTTCGATTTCATTGACAAGCAGCGGGTTTCGGTCGATGTCCAAAGGATTGAACACATTCTTGATGACGACCGTCTTTTCGTTTCGACCACGCGCAAAACGGGGTTTATCGGGGCGCCATTCAAACAGTTTTGCCTATATAAGCAAAATACATTAGCTTATATAAGCATGTTATTTATCTGAGTAATCTGAGACTGAGTAACCCTGTTTGATTTTCTAGTTGAACAGAACTAACATAAGTTAAGACAATCACGTTCACAACGGTCGATTAACATATTTATCTGAATCATTCCCTAAAATTTGTCATAACATAAACGTTTTCCACAATTGACCCAAAAATACCTGTTTCTCCCTAAATGCATTCTTTTCCTTATTGGTCAATTTTCTCCTTTTTCTCTTCTTTGGATCAAAGTCTCCCTTGAGTGTGAACTTTGCCCTCTCCACTTTGAGTGTATGTCCATCCAACACATAACCATCAAGGATCTTGAGAGCCAAGTCAATCGATTCAGGCTTGATGTAGCAACACAGTCCGTCACCTGTAAAACATAGAAAACAATACGATACAAGATGGAATTATAATGATAAATCAAAGATTGCTATAAAGACTAGTTTTAAGAGTCGATTGATTTCGACTTGATGTAGCAACAGAGAGCGCCACCTGTTAAACATTGAACAAGACAATATCACAATCTTGAACTATTGTGATAACTTATAGATTGGGATGAACACTTAATTCATTTTAGAAGCTTTGTTTTAAGATTCTGATTGATTCCGGCTTGATGTAGCAACACCGTCACCTATCAGACCGTCACCTATCAACTATTTGAATATAATAAAATTCTCATTTGACAAAATTGATTTTTGGGCTTATAGATTACGCGTGTCTAGACGACTTGATTTGCAAAACCTTTGTCACAACAATAATAATCACAGGTTTGAATATAGCTTAACATTTTAGGAAACGACTAGTGTTATACTTAAATGTGTGAGTCTCTCTTATAAACACGCGGGGGTTTGAACGATATATAGACAATTTGTCAAACAATGATTATGTAAGTTACACACAATTTTAATATAATCTCTAGACATCTTGTCATTTCTTTTCAACGATGGCTGATATATTAACTTTAGTTTTTCTCTCAATTAAAAACTAATTCCATTAAGTAGAATAATGAAATATAAAGTTTAAATATAAATGTTACGTACCTTTTGGGTTGCCATCTGCGTCTCTATAGAGTTTCAGTTTCGGTTTCTTGGTGATCGGATCAAAGGCAATGAGACCGCATTTGTTGGTGAGATCTTTGAACGAATCCATGTCAATGCTTGGTGGTAGGCCTGAGATTAGAAAAAAAACACGATTTATTGGTTGAGGTAGGATTCATCGAAACAATGTGTTTGATTGTAAACTAATACATTGAGTCGATAATAAATCCATAATATATGGAAATATGATTAGGTAGACTGAAAATAACCCTTTTGTCGAAGCTCTAATAAAACTGGAAGAGAAGTAGTTTATGAAAATTCGCGCGAGTCGGTGACAGGATACAACTCACGTCTCAATTTTGTTATCAAAAGTATATACTACATTGAAATTATAAACCTAAATTGGATTAAAACCAATTCAAATGTTATCAATATCTAACAATACCTGAGATATAGATATTCGTATTATTCTCATCCTGCATCTCAAACCACGTGGCTGGTTTTGCTGGTGCCTTAACCTTTTTCTTCTTTTTGCCATCGGCGGCGCCATTTTGCTCATTTTGGCCGCCCTCTTTGTTATTCGAATCATTATTCGAAACAAGATCAACTCCCGCTTCTTTATCGGCTGCTGCTTGTTCCGTTAGTTGCTCCCAATATCGCTCATCGTCGTGATCGTACGAGGTTGCGGGGTTGTTGTCGGTTTTTGGATTCGAACCCGTGTCCTGAGTGGTGCCAGGGCTCGTTTCTGATTCTGTGCCACCGTAGTAATAGGCATACCAGGCTCGGTACTCCTGCAAACATAAATACATTGTATTTGGATATTCATTGTAACCGACAAGTACTTGGGAAAAAAATGTAGGGACTCGATAGACAACATAGGTATGGAATGGAATATTTTGAACTTCGGTAGGCGTACAAATGACAGTTTTTGAGTGTCAAAATAACTGATGAACTCAATCAAAGCACTGAAAAACAGAGGAGTTGCCAACTTATTAGAATAAATAAGGCAAATAAAAGGGCATGCTTCACAATATTACGGTTACCGTCCATACTCTCAACTTAATTGCGGTAACGATCGTGTTTCAAGAAAATCAACAAAGTTGTTGATCAAACATGCGTGTAATATTTAGTTTAGCGACACAAATAATGTGCGAACTGGATTCAATGTCTGATGATATGAGACCAACCTGTGTAGTATTTGTGGCATAGTACATGTATGCTTGAAAATATTACCATTTCACCCTGAACCATGACGTGGTTTCGATCGCATTTTTTTATGATAAGCCAACTTAGTGTTTTCGATAAGCGAACACATGCTTGTTATATTTAGGTTATAATAAGGTGCAAGTTGGCTTCGATGTCTCCATGGCATAAGACCCACCTCTGTCGCAGTGACGGCGGCGTACTTGTAATACCAGTCAGCATAACTGGGATCGTCGGTAGCGGGCATGGGTGGAATTGATGCAAAGTCAACCTGAACATTGATATAAATACGATCATGAAAGAATGATATCATGGGATAAACATATATAAAATGTGTTTGCTTTTTAATTGTTAAAATTGAAGTGTGAATATTTACGTTATGTTTTAAGTTGAAGTCTAAATGAAGGATGATGTGTAAAACTGTGATAGACAACAAATTACAATCAATATTGAACTAAGAAAACATATAACTTATGATACAATAGACACGTTGTATGATTCGTTGTTTTTTCCATCTCAGTATCAACAAGGAAGTATTTGTGAAACACGAAAAGGCCCCAACCGCCCCCCGATTCGAAGGGGTATTGACTATCTCGTATATGCCCATGTTTTGGAAAATC